>SCLG01001850.1:0-11386 GCA_004367875.1 Oikopleura albicans
ACAATTTTTGGATATTTTGGGGCAACCCTAGAATCAGGTAACGGAGTATTCATGGAAAAAGTTGTTTTATTAATTTGGGTCATTAATTCGATTTTTCAAAGCAGATTTTTTAGCTGCGGTCCAAGACTGTCATACAAATGAGACTGTCATCGACCCTCGAAATGGATAAAAAACGCGGCCTTTGAGTTGATCATTTTTTTGACTTGAAATAATTGGCCCTAAAGTAGGGCCAAGTATGGGAGCGCCCCTGAAAAGTACTGTAAACAACTATACGGACTCCTCAAACTTAANGATTAGTGAGCGGCGTTGCTATTGGGCCGCTGTCGCGGGCCTCGAGGACAAAAAACGAGACTGTCTCTCGCCCGAGTCTTACCTATGTTAAGACTCGCTCCAGCTAGGTACCAAACTCGCGGGCCAGCCAGTACAGCTTGGTTAATCTAGAATAATTCCGCATTAATTTGATTAAGGAATATTTTTGTGATACTTGTCTCACCGATGTGTTCGTGGAACATTTTTAAAAATCTGTGTTCAGAGGTTAACCGTCAATTAATTATACATATACACTCCCCCCTCATGATAACGGCCCCCACGATAAGGGCCAGCTTGGCCCGCTTTCTCATAATTAGGGCCACTTTCTCATGATAAGGGTCACTTTTTTTACGAAAAAAGTTTTTTTCTCATAATAACGGCCAAAATAGGCACTTTTGGCCAATAAATGGGCATTTATCTCTCATAACGTAAGGCTCAGTTCAACCGCGGGCCATTATCACTGAAAATATTTTTTTACTCATAATAGGGGCCAAAATGAGGTGTGAAGAGTGGCCCTTATTATGAGAGATTTTAGTTTTTGTCTACTATTCATGCTACATTTTTTCTATTTTTTTTCTTTTTTGATCTTTTTGAACACGAATCATAATTACGCTTCAAAACGTTATAAACAAATTATAAAAAGTAAGAAAAATACATAAAAAAAATGAGTGAATTACTTACCAGACTGTCTGAAAAAAAAACAATTTTCTCATAATAAGGGCCACTCCATAATAAGGGCCACTTTTTCAGGAGACAAAAGTGGCCCTTATCATGAGGGGGAGTGTACATGTATATACTATACATGTATATAGTTTATAAAACGAAGAAAAAACTAATTTTTTCTGAATTTTGACATTTTACTACACCGGGTGCGCCGTTATCTGGCCGGAATTCCCGCTCGTCCCTTTATCTGGCCGGATTTTGTAGGAAAAATTTTCCAGCTACTCCGCCTACGCACTGCGCCGTTATCTGGCCGGAAATTTTCAAAAAATTAAAAAAAATTTTNTTTGACCTTTTTGAACACGAATCATAATAACGCTTCAAAACGTTATTAACAAATTATAAAAAGTAAGAAAAATACAGGAAAAATTGAGTGAATTACTTACCAGACTGTCTGAAAAAAATCCACTTTCTCATAATAAGGGCCACCATTTCTCATAATAAGGGCCACCCCATAATAAGGGCCACTCAGGAGACAAACTTTTGTCTCCAGTGGCCGTTATCATGAGGGGGAGTGTAGATAAAAAATCCTCAAAAGAAAATACGGAGTGTAACAAGGATCGTTGAAAAGGTAACCCGTACAAACTAGGGCCAAAACGTCAGTGACGAGTTAAAGGTCTTGATAGACACATTAAAAGAAATATTAATTAATGTTGTGTGAAAGAATGTCAGACATTTTGGAAAGCTACCCTGTCATATGCTAGGTTCAACAATAATGATGGTCGTTGATAGTTAATTTTTAATCACTATCCTACGTACAAAAATGGTTTTCACAAAAAAAATCGTCTACGAGTATCATAATCACAGTCGGTAACATTAGTGTATTAAAAACTTTTACAGGGTAATACACACGGTCATGGATTATTGAGACGAAACGGAAAATCAGTAGTTCCGGCAGGAGTTTTAACGGTTTGAAATTCATTTCTTGTAGTTTTTAACAGTCTTCGTTGTCTCACTTAAAATGCACTTTTTTAACTCTTAGGGGGAAGGAGTTTTTGGGAACCCGTAGGGGGAAAATGCGTGTAAATAAACACGCACTTAAAAAATTCACATTAATTCCCAATAATTCCAAAAAACTGGTAAAGCCAAGTTGTAGAGCTCGTCAAACTACGTCGATCTGACTATTCAGAAATTGATTTGGGCCACCAAGGCCGCCTAGAGAGCTGTTTAAAATCTCCAACCTACGCAAAAAAACACCGTCAGTCGAATTTTCTCGAAAAGTTGAGGGGGGTCACCAATACCCGTTTTGCCCTAAGGGGCTCCATATGCCTTAAATCTACGAAAAAACACGTTGCGTGTCTATTTACACGCACTTCCCCCTGGGAGTTAAAAAAAATAAATTATTTTTTAAGATTTTCTTTCAAATTAAGTCCAAATTCTTTCTCGATAGACACTTTTTTGCAAAAAATCTCTTCAAAACGCTATAAATAGAAAATGCGCCAGGCGTAGGCGCAAAAGTTAGAAAAAAATTGGGAAAAACCCTGTCGGATAACAGCACGAGCGGGCCGACTTGCCAGATAACTGCGTAGGCGGCGTAATATTTATATTTTTTCATAAATTGTATTGAAATTTATTATTATCTTATGAGATGGTCTTTGTGGGCAGTAATTTTCCCCGAGGACTACTTTGTCATTTTTTTTAAATTTGCTTAATTCCATCTTGACCAGAAAGAAAAGAGAAGTTAACTATCTCCGTTATTAACATTTTTTAGTCCAGATTAAACTTTAGTTTAACCGTCGATCTGNTAAATTGGCGCTAGAGCACCAAGAACTTACGGAAAGAGTACGGATGGAAGTAAATCGGTTAAAAGAGAGTGATGAACCATTGCTTGTTACATCAAGTCAAATTGCCCGAATTTGTAAAATATGTAGGCATACGGCAAACACCATTTTGAACAAACTTTATGGAAAACCCAAAAACCCGCGAAAAGGGCGATTAATTCGCTGAATATTTCCAAGTGACATAAACTGTATATGTGAGGCACCGATCGAATTGGTACAACAAAGAAAAAGTCTACAAAGTGTACTTCAACAAAAGTTGAATGTGACGATCATAATCGATCACAAAAAAAATCACTTTTATACTTGGTCACCTCACATTGGTGAAGGGTACTTTCGCGACCATTTGTGGTCGCGAAAAAAACCCGTTTATGAGTACTTTCGCGACCATACCATTTGGTCGCGAATCGTTGTTTAAAATATGGTTTCGCGACCACATGGTCGCGAAACCTCCGCCAAAACACACTCAAAACCTCACTCAAAATGCACTTTCGCGACCATATGGTCGCGAAACCATCTTTTGGACAACGATTCGCGACCAAATTGCGAAAGTACTCATAAACGGGGTTTTTTCGCGACCATAAATGGTCCCGACTTGCGAAAGTACCCCACTCCCTCACATTATCTTACATTCTATTGTTTATTGTTTTACAATATATATATAATAACCTTTATGTACAGCAGCAATAAAAGAGTACTGGAAATTACATTATCCGCAAGAATTTGAAAATCATGAAATAATGAAAGACTGGGGTAGATGTGCAATGACCAGGAAAAAACTGAAATATTATGTGGACAAATTCAATAAACCGCCCAAGCCAAAACTTCCTAGTTTGAGCGGAATTCATAACAAGATAATACATAGAGAAAATCTTGAAAAAGTTCGCGTGGCAATCGAGCGAATCAGACCGGTTAATGAACGGTTGGAACTATTTTCTTTAACGACGCGACAAATTGGCGACGCCTGTGGTTTTAGCCAATCGACAGCCCATAAATGTGTCAAAGAAATTTTGGGCAAAAATTATCAGTCAAAATGCCGGCCGAACTTGTCCGAAGCGCACAAAAAAGCGCGACTTAAAATGGCCAAGAACTACCGGCATTATGTTGAAAAATGGGGCGCGGATTTCATGGAACGAGTATGGTATTCAGACGAAAGTAAGATAGGTAAATTACAATTAATACTATTATTAGCCTCCTTAACTGCTAAAAAATGCATTACAGTCCCTACTCCCAATACGGATGCTCTAGATACGGACGATGATCCCATTACGGACGCTTTTTCGACGGAAAAAGCGTTTTTCCCAATATGGACGCTGCCCCTTTTTTTGCGTTTGGGCGGCCTATGATCCCAATAAGGACGCTTTTTTCACGGTAAAATTGAGACATTTATTCAAAAATTTTCAATATATGTAATTTAAAGTGGCTTATTTACGCTTAAACGGACGGTGCTCCCAATACGGACGCTATTTTTGAGAATCAAAAACGTAGGGACTGTAATACATATTAATGGAATAACTTATTACGCATAAGGCATAAAATTAACATTTTGATACAAACGATTTTGATACAAATTTATACCAAATTAACCCCAGGGATCGAAAAAAACGTGTGATTTTGGTCAAAATATAATCACAATCGCAATCACGCTTAAATCACAAAGTCACAAAAGTTCCCTTGACGGACAGTTTTTTCGAGAACTGAAAACGTTCCTTATTGGATAAGCGATTGTAATAATATAATTTCAAGCACGATTGAAAGAGCGCGAAGAACTGGAGCAATCACAACTCGAAATCTTGTTAGAGTACGACGACGACGACAGCGACACCGATTAAATCCGGTTCTTCTGTATTTAATAATTTCAAAAAGATTCCTTTAGAGAGAAAAAATTAAGCAGGCCACCAAAAAATCGAAAAAAACTGTTTTGGCCATTGTACTCAGATTGAAAAAGTAGATTATAGGGGTCAAGGTCAGTTTTGCGCCAAGTTCAACGGGTCACGCTTATTTTTTGCTCTCTTATGTTCACAGTTTTTGAGGTTGGTTAACACCATGTTAAGCCTTAACATAACGAGTTAAGACCTAACGGTCCGTTAGGTGGTTATTTTATCCAAAAAAGTTTTTTTTTCTTAACTCCCAGGGGGAAGTGCGTGTAAATAGACACGCAACTTGTTTTTTCGTCGATTTAAGGCGTATGGAGACCCCGTAGGGCAAAACGGGTATTGGTGACCCCCCTCAACTTTTCCAGAAAATTTGATTGACGGTGTTATTTTTTGCGTAGGTTGGAGATTTCAAACAGCTCTCTAGGGGGCCCTGGTGGCCCAAATCAATTTCCGAACAGTCAGATTGACGTAGTTTGACGAGCTCTACAACTTGGCTTTACCAGTTTTTTGAATTATTGGGAATTAATGTGATTTTTTTAAGTGCGTGTTTATTTACACGCATTTCCCCCCTACGGGTTCCCAAAAACTCCTTCCCCCTGAGAGTTAAAATGGAAATAAAACAGTGTTTATTGAAATTTGGAATAAAACGACGCTGATTTCATATTTTATTTTTGAGCAGTATAATAGTTAAACATATTTTTATTCGAGAGTATCATAATTGCTTATACTTGTTGCCGGTGTTGATTTAAAACGGAACCAGGTACCGCCGACTATTAGCGCAATTAGTCCAAAGAGACCAAATAACGACATCATTACCATTCCAGCTAAAAAATATCAGTTTATGGGGTGCTTTGAAAAATCATAGGAAAATTTCTCGAAGCCTTGCAGTCTGAGCACTGCCGTACGATATATTAAACAAACTGAAACTGTACAGTTGTTATCCCATAATCACCATTACTACTTCAATGTTCAAACACACAAAACATATTAAACGTATGACTTACATGTGGAGTATCCCTTTTCGTGCGTTATTTTGACAACTATTCTTGTTTGGTTTGATTGTGGTTCGTAAGTTACGCCGCTGTCATAACTGATCGCCAAACTGTCATGAATCGAGTTGAATCTCATATTATTTCCATTATTGTTTGGAAAATCCACCTAAAAGTGCGCGTTTTAGCCGGAAAAAATACAGAAGCGCTCAAAGTAAGGGCTAGATATAGTCTCGACCTTACGGTTGCGCAATTTGCGTTTTGTTCAGAACCAGGCGGTCGTGAACAACTGGACAGTTCTTCAAAATTTGGAATTTTTGAAAACCAGAAACGTGGCCCATACTTTGAAGCGCTGTGTACTAAAAGTTTTGGTCTAATACGCATGCCTCTAAAGAACCAGCATTGATCAAAGGGCCAATGGAGTCCAGAAAGTCTTGATTTGAGATATCAATATCTTCATTTGTTATAAAAGATCGTACTTGTGGCAGTAGCGTAAATTTAATGATAATTTCCGGTTCTTCTATCTAAAATTTAGAATTGTTACCTTTTTTTAAAATCATACAGTCCCTAATCCCATAAGTGACGTTTTCAATTNCATCCGTTACAGGGCGTTGTATGTCGTTTGCCGTGATTGGCTCTTATTAGAGAACTAGCTCTGAGTAGTATGAAGGACGAAAAAAATTATCCAATAGGCGCGCGAGTATTGGACGCGCTCTCCAGAAACGGTTGTTATTGGCCCCAGGCTCTTGAGCCCTGTAACGGATGGATTTTAGTAGCAAAAAAAGTTCAATTTTCCGTAACGATCTGTAGTCTCGACCTTACGGTTGCGCAATTTGCGTTTTGTTCAGAACCAGGCGGTCGTGAACAACTGGACAGTTCTTCAAAATTTGGAATTTTTGAAAACCAGAAACGTGGCCCATACTTTGAAGCGCTGTGTACTAAAAGTTTTGGTCTAATACGCATGCCTCTAAAGAACCAGCATTGATCAAAGGGCCAATGGAGTCCAGAAAGTCTTGATTTGAGATATCAATATCTTCATTTGTTATAAAAGATCGTACTTGTGGCAGTAGCGTAAATTTAATGATAATTTCCGGTTCTTCTATCTAAAATTTAGAATTGTTACCTTTTTTTAAAATCATACAGTCCCTAATCCCATAAGTGACGTTTTCAATTCTCGAAAGAGCGTCCGTCAAGGGAAAAACGTGAAACAAACGACCAGAAAGCGGGTACGCTAGCGAGTGAGTCGACGAATTTATTTAGATTTTGTTAGCAACTATAAAACAAATTTATAGTCCTTACTTCAAATTAGGACGTTTCTGATTCTCAAAAATTGGGTCCCTATTTCGGAAATTGTCATAAAGTGTCCATTTTTCGACTATTTTGGGGACATTTTTTCACAAAAAGCGTCCTATTGGAAAAATCCTCCTTTTTGAGTGCGTCCGTATTCGGAGTAAGGACTGTAAGTTTGTTTTATAGCTCCTGAAGAAATCTAAATAAATTCGTCGACTGACTCCCTAGCGTACAATTGTCTTAACGGAATTACGTACGCGCTTTCTGGTTGTTTGTTTCATGTTTGTCCCTTGACGAACGCTTTTTCGAGAACGATTTGAAATTATGTCATTAAAATTTTTATCAAAAATTTACGATTTTTACCTCAAAATCAGTGAATAAATCATTTTGGAAATGTTGCATTCTACTTGGAAAATATAATCCAGTTAAGACTTGTATTTCGGCTTGTACGGCATCACCAAACCCTTGTCTTTCAATAGGGGGCAATTGTTGAAATGGCCCTTTCATTGTGAAATAAAAGTCAAAAATTTCGCCGTATTCACCGCTTGCAAAGCATGGCTCTAGGTCAAAATCCGACGGCAAATATTCCAAATTTCTAGAATCAAAATTGTTCACCGATTGATGATAGACGACTCCGTTCTCATTGTAACACAAGTTTTCATATCCCAGTAACATACCGGCCTCAGCATTGTATCTGTTTGTGTCTTCCTGGTTGTCCAGCCACTCACCTAGTAAAAAAATAATTACAGTCATTACTTCTTCGAACGTTTTTTTGTTTTCGAAAAAAGCGTCCGAAAAAGTAGCATCGTGNACTTGGAAAATATAATCCAGTTAAGACTTGTATTTCGGCTTGTACGGCATCACCAAACCCTTGTCTTTCAATAGGGGGCAATTGTTGAAAGGGCCCTTTCATCGTGAAGTAAAAGTCAAAAATTTCGCCGTATTCACCGCTTGCAAAGCATGGCTCTAGGTCAAAATCCGACGGCAAATATTCCAAATTTCTAGAATCAAAATTGTTCACCGATTGATGATAGACGACTCCGTTCTCATTGTAACACAAGTTTTCATATCCCAGTAACATACCGGCCTCAGCATTGTATCTGTTTGTGTCTTCCTGGTTGTCCAGCCACTCACCTAGTAAAAAAATAATTACAGTCATTACTTCTTCGAACGTTTTTTTGTTTTCGAAAAAAGCGTCCGAAAAAGTAGCATCGTGAAAAAAGGGATCATTTTTCTATTAGAATGGCCCCATTTTCGCTGAAAAAGGAGTAAGGACTGTACATGTAATAAAAGGAAAGGGAAAAACCTGTGGCATTGTCAAGAAATGTCAGAAACTGGTAAGGAAAGAGAAAATTCTGAAAACCCCAAAAAACAGCCCTTATGGAATTTCGACGCCCAAAAATAAATTATAAAAAACAGTCCCGTTATGAAATAACTTTTTGACTGACAAACGTCGGTTATGGAAACATCCGTTATGGGAGCACGAACTGTATGCCACAAAAAACTTTAAATAAGTCTGAAAAGTTCAAAGTGCAAAAACGTCCTTATTGGGATTATGGGTCGTCCAAACACAAAAAGGACAGCGTCCATATTTGGAAAAACCCTTTTATGGCCAAAAAAGTGTCAGCATTGACAGTAGGGACTCCTCCTACTAGGGACTGTATTATGATTTATAAAATGTTTGGCATAATTAAGACTCACCTGGGTAATGGTATATAGCAGAGCAGGTAGCATGTTGGCCTTTTGCGGGACCCCATGTAATATCTCTATCATACGTTTCTTGCCACGAATCGGAGTAAATATTTTCTCTGAGTTCGGTTGGCTGATTGTAGACAGCGCCCTCGGGTAAGCCAAAAATCGTATCTGGAGTTACTGGGCCACGATTTTTCCACCAATCAATGCTTTCGGTCGTTTTTGTGACACTAGAATGTCAGATTAGATTTATAAGGTCCCGAGAACATTATTGAATATCACAAAATCGATTAGAGTCCTTACTCCTTTTTGGGACGATTAATCCCTTTTCGGCCAAAATGATCCTTTTTGTGACGATCCTTTTTCGGACGCTATTTTTCGAGGACCAAAAACGTCCAAAAAGGAGGGAGGACTGTAGAAAATTTTATTTTTTGTTTTTAAGGAATTATTTTTTTTGTGTTGAAAAAATATTGTATTTAGAGATCATGTCAGGAAGTTTTTTGAAAACTATTCAAGTTATGTACCTCCTGTGCTCCCGCCAGTACCATATGGCACTGTTTTTGTCGAGATCTCGCGACAAGTTACCCCGATCGAGTTTTTGTATTTGGTTGATATAGCTATCAGAATTATTTTTTGTTCAGATTAATTTTCGAAACGGAAATTAACATCCGGTTACCGGTTTTGTTATTCTTTTTATACGTACAATTGACCGTGTCTTATAATTCCAATAAATACACGTCGGCACAGTTATACGGCAGGTTCCACGGAGAAAAACCTGTCGGATAACTGCGCAAGGTGCCGGATAACAGCACCAGCAGGCCAACTTGCGAAACAATTGCACTAGGGGTGTATATAAAACCAGCCCATCATTTTAATACTGGAATGATGAGACACGGCCTGACCTATTACTTTCAAGCAGCAGTGCCATATGGCACTGTCGGGAGCCAAACAAGAGCTTGAAAACCGGAGCGCAATTATTAACTTTTTTGCACGTTTTTGATCCAAAAACTGTGTTTATTATTTTACACTACAAACATAAACAAAAAAGAACTACAAACATAAACACTACAAAAATAAACAAAAAACTTACTTGCATTCTCTTGTATCTCTATTAATATAGAATGAGGCTTGAAGAGCTCTAAGTTCGATTTGCCTAATGTTAGCTTGCTTTTCAAGGTCGTAATAATCCAAACGGGTAATATTTTCTTCAGTATCAAAACGCAAATGCATTCCATAGACAGACATCGATTCCACACTAACCGACTCCAACTTTGTGTCTACATCTTTGCCTTCTAAAATAACAAAAAAATGAAATCGATATTTTGAATACAGTCCTTACTCCTTTTTGGGACGTTTTTTGGTTCTCGAAAATAGCGTCCAAAAAAGGAGCATTGTCACAAAACAGGATTATTTTTCTATTAGAATTGCCCCATTTTGGCCGAAAAACCGTCCCGAAAAGGAGCAATCGTCCCAAAAAGGAGTAAGGCTGTATTCATTTTTTTTATATTTTAAAAATTACAGTCCTTAACCATTTATCGGATGTTTTCGGTTCTCGAAAATGCGTCCGATAAATGAGCATCGTCACAAAATAAGTCATTTTTTATTAGAATGACCCCATTTTGGCCAGAAAAGCGTCCGATAAATGAGCGTCCGATAAATGGTAAAAGGACTGTAATTGTCCTTGATTTTTAAATCATGCCTTTTTAAATACACATCACACTGGACCTTGGGAAATAACACTTACAGGGTTAGGAAATAACACTTTAAGTGTTGAAATTTTTTCAAATGAAAATTGTTAATTCAAACGCAAACTCTTATTTCGATGGGTAGTGCGTAGGCTGTTCGTAAAAACTATTTTGAAAAAAACAACTTCAATATAGACGAGCCGATTTTACCCAAATTTAACGGTTGGGCCTATTTATGTGCGTAGGATCCGAATATTAGTTTTCAAAGGGGTTTTAAAGGGTTGTCATTTAGTGCGTAGGCGTGAACACTGGAAAATTTTCAATTTTTCGTTTTTTAACGTACTTAGAGACTCGGGCTTTCCATTGAGTCCAGTTTGCGTAACCCCTTTATCGCAGTCTGCAAATTTCGGTGACCAAAAGTTGCTTGCCTCAAACGGATCTTCCCCTGTAATTGAATCTAACTCGTGGCGTTCAAAAGCGTCAATCANCTTGTCGGTAGGATTTATGCATTTTAATTTTCAAAGTTTTTTAAAAGTTAAAATTTAGCCCTTGTACATTTTACGATCATGCAACTTGTGCTGCAGAACAAATTAGCGACTTTGAATGGTCAAATCGAGTCGAGTGTCCTCTTCCATGCAAAAGCTATTCATTTCATCAGCAGTCTATACAGGTGAGTTTCTCTTAATTATACACTCCCTAGGGGTTTAAGTAGCTATTTCGAGGCAAAAAGTGGCTAATTGTCCGGTTAATCGGTAATTGTCCGGTAAAGTGACAATTTGGTATTAGTTTTTTTTTCATTGGTCGGACAAGTTGTAAATAACTAAGTGATGATGCGGAATATCGTAGCCAAATTTAAAATAGAACAAAAATAGAACCAAAATGGAACAAAAATAGACCAAGAATAGAACATAAATGGAACAAAAATAGACAAAAAATAGAACAAAAATAGAACAAAAATAGAACAAAAATGGAACAAAAATAAAACAAAAATAAAACAAAAATAAAACAAAAATAAAACAAAAATAAAACAAAAATAAAACAAAAAT
>SCLG01001851.1:0-13013 GCA_004367875.1 Oikopleura albicans
AGATGTCTTAACTGAAATACCCGAAAAAGTTTGTTCTTACTTAGATAATAAATGAATTACAGTCCTCGTCTCAATTTGGCTAACCCCAATTCGGCAGGTATATCGGCAGGTATTACATTTTTGTGTACATTATTTACGTAACTTATTATTTTATGTAAAATACATCATACTATTAGTGCCAAAAGAATAGTGTCATAAACGAGTCTTATTGTTAATATTTTTAACGCAATCTGAAATTCTTCAATCCAGAATTTCCGTTATGTACAGTTTCCGGGCGAAAAACTAGCAAATCTATTTGTTTTCGTGCAAAACAAGTGCTCCATAAAACGGCAATTATTTAAAGTTTATGACTTATTTTGTAAATCTCGTAAAAATCTGACTAAACTGGCGATTGAAGACCTGAATTGGCATTTAGCCAAGTAAGGTTAAAACGGTTTTTTTCTGAGTTCGTATAAATATTTGTAAAAAATAATAATAATTGTAGGGGTTTTCCCCGAAAAAATGTGTTCTCCGGAAAACGTATTCTTCCGGAAGCCATTTTTTCTCCAAAAACGGTTTCTTCGAAATCCATTCTCACCAAAAAATACATTTTTTTGTATTTTGACCGAAAAAACATTTTTGGAATTTTCCCCGAACAACTTTTTCTTCGAAATACCGGGCTGCCCCCTTAACCTTCAAACACATATGGCGGAATTTTGTTTTCCGCCCGGGCATTTAAAAGGCGTTTTTTATGGTTTTTAATTTTATTAAATATAACACCAGTGAAAACCAACATAGAACATTCGATTACATGTATATTATTTAGAAAAGCTAACCATTACAGCTGTTTTTATCCACCAGAAAGACCGCACGTTAAAAAAACGTTAAAATTATGAAATTCATTCCATTGTGCAAAAGGAACGGGTCAGAGCCGGACGCAGTCCGAACGAATCTATTCGTATTTTTTTTAATATTTACGTAATTTACTAAACACTTCATTTGTTTTGTTTGTGTGATTATTGTTTGTTTTAATATGGCCACCTTTTAATAATGCCGTTATTTCTTTTAAACCGGGGCGACCTGTAAAATAAATATCAGAATACACGGGCGATTGAAGACTTGAATTGGCCCTTAGCCAAGTGCGACACGTGAAATCGCCTCCACTGATACCGAGCGCCAATTGAAGTTACTTTTATTCGTTTTTCTTCAATATTTTTTTATTTTATTCTTTTCTTTAATTATCACGAGAACACGCGAGAATTATTACGACTTGGTCAGAATCAGTTTCATGCCAAGGCACCACATGTTATGATAATCAGTTTCCAAAAAAGTTGAAAATGTTTATTAATGAGCTACCCGAAGATATCTTGGCTCAAATACTGCGAAATGCAATCGATAAGCAGCAAAAAAATGTTATAAGCATTGAACACGTCTGCTTTTGCTGGCGACATGTCGTTGATAAATATTGCCTCTGGAAAGATGTAGCAGGTATTTTTGTTAAAATATTTTGAAAAAAAGAGGGTTTTCAGCTGATTCGTTTTATATGCACAGTTAAAAAAAATAAAATCCGTAGGTTCCTTTGCCTCAATCAAAATACTGTTTTTTTTATCACGAAATAAAATCTTTTGGGAACAGTTATTTATTCGTATATTTTTCGATATACTTTAATCGTTAGAAAAGGACCAATTTTTACCGTATAGTATTTTTTGTTAGCAGCGTCTTTTGGGCACTGCCTGAAAAGGGAGAAACTTAAAAACGGAGAAACCTGAAAAGGGAGAAAGTTTGCCAAAAATAGCCTCTAAAATGCTCTCTAGCGCCCGAACGTGTCTCTTTTTTCAACTTTTTTATTTCATCAACGTAATCTACACATCAAACTTCATCTTATTGTATCATACTACACGAGTAGTATGTGTGAGTTTTAGAAAAATTTATTTTTTTTCTGTAGAAGATTTTCTCCATTTTCATGTTTCTCCGTTTTCAGGTAGTGCCTTTTGGAACCCTTCAAAACGTCCGTACGTTTTGGGGTTAACACTAAAAAATGAGAAAAAAAACCTCAACATACCAACAACATACAGTAACCAATCCCATATCGTCACGACGTTTGGTTAAAAGAACGCTTAACCTATATCGTAACGGTTTTTCGAATGTGAAAGTGTTACGATATGGGCCATATGATATGGCCCATATCATATGGCTTACACAACGCAAGTTTAATTTCAATAATCACGCAACGGCATTTTATTTATTTTACTTATTCAGAATAATTTTTCACCTATAATTAAATTCAGAGGGCTTCATCAACAGTAACTACGTTTGGCGTACACAATTGAATACGCAGGTGGTCGAACGAATGATCGATGTCGCTAAAGAAAAACCACTTTTGGAGCGAAATGCCCATTATAAAGAAGTTTATAAATTTTCCGTCAATTTTGCAGAAGGATATACAAACCACTTGAAACTGCGGTTTTAAATATTATATTTTATTTCAACAGGTTACCAACTACAGTTGGCTACTGGGTTTGTAAGTAATATCAACTAGAATCGTACCCTTGTTGAAAAAGTAGCTAGAGTAAATTATGTTTACACGTTTGCATACACATAATGACACCAAATTTGGCCCACTACTGATAAGGGCGAAACCTGAAAAAACCTAAATAAGGCGAAATCTGAAAACAGCAAAAAAACATAAAGTTTAATGTTTGATAAAAAAAATCTTTTTTTGCTGTTTTCAGATTACGCCCATTCCAGGGCCGACCATTCATTTTCAGTTTTTGTTATTTTCTGTATTCGCTCAAATCAGCCGGTGCCCACGTTATCACTTCTTTCTGTGGCTTTTGGTCACTTTTCAGCTCAACTGGTTATTTCATATTGTTCATATTCTAGGTTATAATTTTTATGTATGCTTTTGCTAGATAAGTTGCGTCTCCTCATAATAAAAATATGACTGAAGTGCACTAATTCCAATTAAATACGAATTCCAATTAAACCGGGAGTATCAAATGAAAATCTCCCAATTCTACTATTATAGACCGATTTATCATATAAACAGAAAAAAATCATAAACCGTATAAACACATTGCTAGTGCATTTGGGTGCTACCGGATTTTTGCACTTCATACAGTTTTAATCGTGCCAAATTCTGTACATTATTGATCACGGCACCAAATATTTCAATTCTTTGTTTCAACCTGCGATAATATATTCGTTTCTGTTTTATGGCTTTGTTCAATCTTACAAAACTGTTAACCCGTCTGCACTGGAAGTGTCATTATGGTAGGCTCCTTTAGCAACATATGATACAAACTCGTGGAATATCGGCCGAATATTAACCCCACATAAGTTCTACGAGTTAAACAACAGCACGTCAGGGATTCTTTGTTCATAATTCAATGCAATTTCAATAAAAACACATATTGTTCCAAATTTCAATTGTTATTTTTGTTCACAAAATTCACAAAATTAAAGTACAAGTTTCAAACTAACAAAGACATACTGGACATGCTTTGTCCGTTTGGATTTTATAAAATTTTACCACAAACTCTGCATTAAAAAGAGTCTTGGCCTTAAGTTAAGGCCTTTAACTATAATTCCAAAAATACCCGCTAAAAATCTATATGTAAAGATGCATTGAAGTGAGAATTTCTCCACACTTCAATGCTCATTTCTGGATTGTTTTGTCGTGTCCAGGACACGGTGTCCTAGTTTACTATAATCTAAATGTTGATCAGCAAATGAGCTGTTAATAAATTTTAATCAGAAAAATCTCGGTCAACGAGTTTTAACCGTGATATTTGCTTCGCTTTTAATATAGGTTTGATTATTTTGTTCTGTAGCTCACTTAACTCGAGGTGGACTAAAAGTTGGTAAAAATACGAGATTTGGCTCCTGAAATGACGGAGAGTTTCTATAAAAAACGTGCGAATTTATGCAGTAGACTTTAAAACGGCACAAAACGATGACAATAAAAGTCTTGTCTTGTAAAAAATATTTTCAATTATAAATTATATACACAGGATACACTTTTAACCGGACAAAAACTCATTAACCGGCCCGTTTTGGCACAGATTTTTTCAGAGATACCGGTTGAGTTTTATGAAAATTGGCCCACCGTTTCTAGATTGAAGATTTCTTCGATAGATTTGTCAGGGTGTATCTTACTTGTGTCGCCCGCTCTCCCAATACAGAAATTTTCAAACAATCTAGAAACGCTCGTCAGATTTTCATGAAGCTCAACCGGTAGCATTATTTAACGATTACGACGTAGTCACTACGCATTGAGCCGGTAACCGGCCCGTTTAAAAAAAATGGTCGGTTAACGGCGCATCCTGTGTATATATACAATTTCTTACTTTTAACCGGTATTTTTCGTACGAGTTATACCCATTTTTTTATCAATTTGATCAGACTGATTACTGTGAGACATTAGTATTGATATCGTGGGTTTGAGCATAACGCCCCAATTTTTTAAAAGTAGCCAATTAGCATTCATTCTCAACTCGGACGATTCTTCTCATTGGTCACTCAATTTCGAGACTTTGGTTTGGTCTTGCACTATCTGTTTTGATGAGATATTGCCTCACAAAATATTACAATTGTATGGAAAATGCGAGAATTGCCATAACAGTTTGAAAATCGATTAGCTTATTGAATATATAACGATACAGTTTGTTTTGTTAAATAAACGTATGCGTCAAATTTTTTTAAAGAGAGCTCGACTTTTATCAATACCAAAGAGAAAATCAATGGCGGACTTAGGCTTGCGCGAAATAAGAGCTGCTTATAACGAAAAAGATAATGGCTTAACCGACGCAGGTTTGGAAACAAATCACTTCAACGTTCATACCGTTCGAACCTCTTGAAAATGAACCGTAAAAAGGGATAAAAAAAAGTAATAATAAAGAATTTCAAAAACAAATTCTGTTGTCTTTGGCCTATTAACGCAAATTAATTATCTGCGCCAGGGATATAGTCTGGAATATTATTCTTATTTTTTCGGTTATTTTAACAGTATTCGAAGGTATTCTATTTTCCATTATCTTGGCGTCGCCTACGCAATTTCAACCATACGCATATACAATGTACCGTTATGTTCCGGTAGTAATGTACCCTTAGTTCCAGGAAAATAGGCCATTATCTTGGAGTTTTACAATAAAAACACGTACACCACCTGAGGGGTTATCTTACCATTGGTTATCTTACCAAGATTGGGTTATCTTACCACTTTTTTGACCAAAACGTATCGAGATTTCCAATTATTAAACTAAACGCCCTGACGGGTTATCGTACAAAAGTTGGGTTATCTTACCGCTTTTTAAGCGTTTATAAAGGTAAGATAACCCCTCAGGTGATGTTTTTCGCAATACTTTCGAGTTACGTAATCCCTATTTTCCATTATTTTGGCCTCGCCTACACAGTGTACCGTTATGTTGGTAATATGACCCTATTTTCCATTATCTTGGTTCAATTTGGCCCCAAGCGTTCCCAAGATAAAGGTACATCTGGTGTATTTTTAAGTTAAATATGTTAATCATTTGTAATTTTGTTCTTCCATGTATTTTAATAAGTAATGCCTGGACGTAAAAATTGACGCGAGACGACTGTTAACTTCCTTGAATTTTGTTAACTTCCGTGAATTTTGTTAACTTAAGGAGTGTTAATTTCCGGAAGTAAGTGGTGTAATATAGTCTTAAGATGGTTAAGACATCCATACACCTTTAATTAAGCAGATGATTTAATATAACTCTTCAGAAATTAATAATTGGACCTGTCCATTTGAGATTTTTTCGACATGGATGAAACTCGCCGTCGAGACTTTGCCTGAACCAAATGCAATGACCCTGGCGACGGCATCGAAAGACGGCATCCCGTCTGCTCGAATGGTCTTGTTAAAAGACTTTTCAAAAGAAACCGGCTTTACCTTTTTCACAAATTATGATGGGCGAAAGGCAAGGGCGGGGTTGCAAAATTTACATTGTAAGATATTTGAGACTTATGTGCGAGGACAGAAAATTTCAGTGTAAACCAGTTTTCCAGAATTTGGAAAACATTTGTGGTCTAAATGTCATTTGACATCGATTGGTACCATCAGAGCTCGGCACGAATGGCTTTTGGCACATGGCTTGGCTTGGCTTTTTGAACTTTTTTGAGAATGTAAAAAGCCAAGCTAAGCCAAAAATTTTTGAGAATGTAAAAAGTCAAGTCAAGCCAAAATTTTTCGAAAAGGGAAAAAGCCAAGCCAAGCCAATGAAAATGTCTGGCTTTGCCGAGCCCTAGGTACCATCTGATTATCCAGACCTTGTTTTGTGCACTACACTAGGTCTGGTTAATTCAACCTCGACCACTTCGAAAATTTTATGACCACGCACGGAACTTTCAAATCACCAGATACTAATTTTTATATCCTCATTTTATATTAGAAATTTCGAAAATAAATATGATTATCAACCTCTGAATGAGAGAGTTGGAGGAAAATCCTCGGGCTGCGCTGGTACTATATTGGCCGGAGTTACATAGATCAATCCGTGTCGAAGGCGTCGTGCAAAAGGTGGCAACAGAAGTTTCAGAGGACTATTTTTTCTCACGATCAAAGGCATCACAGGAAAAGTTATAAATCTAAATACCGTGCTTGGGGTCAAAATTGACGCATTTATGACAAATTATAGACACCAACCAATAACTTGCATTCTCATTTCTTGTAGTTTCACCAATTCACTGGGCTATTTGGTACATTGCTGAGAGAAATCCAGTGGTAAAACCGCCTACACACGTTATTATGTTTGAGTTCGTAAGAAGGTAGAAGTGTGATAAGAATGGAAATTAGAAACCCGATAAGCGATGTGCGTTAATTTAATCTCAAGCTATTAGCTTTTAAAAAGCTCGGAATAAGTAAGCCCTCATTGAAAAATCACCTACAGTCATATGCAAGTGTTGCAGGCTATACCAGTACGGTATGTTTTGTTAAATTTACAACTCTTAGCAAAGGTTGGCTCCGCAGTATCGTCACAGTCGCGGATAGTGCCCAGTCGACAATGGCTTTGGGACAAAAATGACAAACTTATTCAAAGTTCGGAAATTAAAATGCCGAATTGGGGAGGGTTCAGTGTACAACCAAATTGGATTGAATTTTGGCAAGGCCAATCAAATCGACTTCACGATCGAGTAGTATTTAGGTCGGGCTATTATCATACTGAGATATACTGAGATCCAAATTTCAGATATTCTCAATACTACATAAGGATTTAGTAAGCTCAAAACGACAAAAATTCTCAATAAAGACAGAATCTTCATTTTTTGCTTAAAAAGCCTGTGGNGATCATACTGTATGAGTCATACATCATGCAGAAAACAGCTTACTTACATCACATCTATCACAGGCCGCTATCTAGCGGATTCTAGAACAGTAAGGCCTCCTATTTGTCGGCGTAAATGAATAAACATACATTAACTTACATGTTTTGCGGGCGATAGGCTATATGCACCGTATAATAATTTATAAGTTAATAACTTTGTAATATAACCACAGTATTTGAATTATCCAATTGCAATTTGACTGAATTGATTTATTATTATTAATAATTTGTTAAACAAATACAAATGATCTAGCCCTATAATGAGCCAAAAAGGGTTCGATGGATTTGAATTGGACAAAGAGTCACCAAATTTCATCGAACACTTAACCACTGGATGGAGCCGTGCCAGGTTAGCTCCATAATTTCAACCTACACAGTGTAGGCCTACACTGTATTCTGTATCTGTCTTAAAAAAATAAATGATCTCAAATTCATGATTTTGGTTTCTTTGCATCTCCCGGTAGGAGCCGTTATGTTTCCGCACATACAAATCGCCTACACATTGCGCCGTTATGTTCTCGACGGTGCCGTTATGTTTCCGGTTTTTGGAACGATTTGGTGGAAACATAGCGGCGCAGGGGGTGTACTCGATAAATTTTAGACGAAATTGTCCCTAAAGCAAGCGTCATTCAGGAATGGTAGTACCAAAAATCTTCTCGGTAATCACTGTGTGTAAAGGAAGTCTGTATATGTTTTAGTATTTACTCAGTATACGGGGCCCCGCGGGGTATCCAGCATCGGTACTTTCTTAACCCGGCACCGTATGGCACCCCCTTGAGACCTTCTATGGTCCTGCCTGAAGCCGTCTTATGTGCTAGAGAGTTAAAATTTTGTGTGTTGGTTCGTCACACAGCAACGGAAAAACGTACCGCAATTGTTTTTTGAAATTCCATAAAATATATGTTTTATGGGGTTTTCTAGCTTTTTTAAGGATTTGCCCCTTAAAATTGATTGGGCATATAAATGAAGTAGACAATAATGTTTTTAGGGTGGTTTTGATCACAGAATTCGATCTTATAATCTAATTTTCAGTAAAAAAGTTTTAAAAAAAAATCGGTATTTTTATATCGTGCGCACTCGAGTGATTTTGTTGTATGGCCGGTTTCCCGCATTAATTCCGAAAAAAAATGTGCGTCGGACGTCGATAAGCATTTATTTTAATGCTCAATTTTGTTACCGTTTGATTAAAAAAATCAGATTATTAATTGATCATCGGAGAGCCGAGTAATAGACAAATATGTGGAGCCACAAATGGGGCCTAGATACTGTGCCGGGTTAATTAGGGACTCCCATAATAAGCACCTTGATGAATTTACACCGGGTGCGCAGTTATCGGGTAGGTATCGCGAAAAAAAACCCACCTAGTAACTGCGTAGGGTGCCCAATAACTGCGTAGGGTGCCCAATAACTGCGCAGGGCGTAAGCGGAATAGGGAAATAGATGCAAAAAAAATATTATAATAGTACGAGCGGGGAATTCCGCATAACCAAAATGTTATTATAAACCGGCGGGGAATTTCTCAAATTTCGTATTTTACGAAACTTCGTATTATATGAAATTATTAGTATAAACCGGCTGGGAATTTTAAGATCTGGTTATATTACACATTGTTTAATTATNATTAAAAAAAATGGTAAAGCCAAGTTGTAGAGCTCGTCAAACTACGTCGATCTGATTATTCAGAAATTGATTTGGGACACCAGGGCCCCCTAGACAGCTGTTTGAAATCTTCAACCTACGCAAAAAAATAACACCGCCAATCGAATTTTCTCGAAAAGTTGAAGGGGGTCACCAATACCCGATTTGCCCTACGGGGCCTCCATATGCCTTAAATCGACGAAAAAAGCAAGTTGCGTGTCTATTTACATGCACTTCCCCCTGGGAGTTAAAAGGCCGGTATGTAAATGTCCGCTTAATAACGCCCTCATGAAATGCGTCTGGCATAAATGAATAAAGGTGACTTGGTCGAACTTTTATCGATCAATTACATCTTATGTTACAGTCCTTACTTCCAATACGGACGTTGTTGATTCTCGAAAATAGCGTGTGTCTGTAATGAACTAAAAAGGCGTCCGTATTAGGGTGAATTGTCATAAAGTGTCGATTTTCGACTGTTTTGGCGACACTTTTTTCACAAAAAGCGTCCGTATTAGAAGAAATCGTCTGTATTGCGTGCGTCCCTATTGAGAGTAACGACTGTAACCTATTTTAATATGTGCCCGAAGAACTAACTATACCTAGGAAAGTGTAATTGCTCGGAAAAAGTTGGAAAAGTTCACCGTTCTTCATATAGGATTATTTCAGGTCGTGTTCTCGGTTTATAAGTTCTATTAAAATGCGTATAATTTTTTCCGTGAACAATTATCCCAACGGGTTTTTAACGGGCACAATAAAAAATCCCCGGCAGATGTTTGATCAACTTTGTCAAATGACCTTTGAAGCTTAACCCGCTAAACAATGAAATTCAATTAATTATATGGGTGGAAAAACATTAAATAAAAACAAAATCGATAGAAAATAGAATTTCAGCATGTTTTCATTATATAAAAAAGTTACTAAGGGTCAATTGTAGCCATGAATCGAGCTTTGTTTTCAAAAACAAGCTCCAGTTTTTAGTTGTGAAATTATTTCAAATAAAAATACATAGGCTATGTCAGGGTTGCAAAAAAAAACGCTAAAATTTCATTTTTTTGCGTTTCCGTTGGGTTGGGGTACCCCAACGCCAACCCAACGCGCGTTGGGGCGTTGGGGCAATTTTAACTTTTTTCATATTTTTCATATTTTTATTCGTTAATAAAGACTGATGGTACAGGGGGTTGGTTATAAGGCCGCAAAGACGTTTCGTTAAAATTTTAACGAATGGACCCTTAGGGGTTGCAATCTAACCGGGACCCATGGGAGTTTATAATTTGGCGCAATAATAAATTTGACGACATCGACCTATACAAGGTAGACATCGACCTGTTAGCCTAACAGTGTTAGGGGTACCTATACATATCTGTAAAACTTTTTTTTAAGTAAAACAAGTGACTTTATAAGTAATAACGTGGCCGTTTATGTAACAGTTTAAACTTATTTCTCCTGCGTTGGGTTACTGTTGTGAATAAGCGTTGGGATTTACCGTTGGGGCGTCGCGTTGGGGCGTCGCGTTGGGGCGTTGGGGGATTTTACGACTTCGCGTTGGCGTTGGGTTGGGGCACCTACGCCCAAACCGTAATTTGCGTTGGGCTGTTTTTGCAACCCTGGGCAATCAATTAACCCAGGAAAAATTTTAATACGTGCGCCGTTAACTGCGCCACCTGTATGTTAATAATACAGTATAATACAGTATGTTAATAATACTGTATAATACAGTCCGTACTTTCAATACGGACGATTTTGTTTCTCGAAAATAGCGTCCGTATTGGGGTGAATTGTCATAAAGTGCCTATTTTTGACTGTTTTGGGGACATTTTTTCACAAAAAGCGTCCGTATTGGAAGCAATCGTCTGTATTGGGTGCGTCCGTATTGAGAATAGGGACTGTAGTATACATATTGTGGACGAGAATGTGCCCAAAAGTGTACGATTAAGGGTTAACAGGACATCAAATTTCAGAACGATTAAAGGCTTCAAATTAAAAATCTTAAAAAAAAATCGAAAAGACTTAAAACGTTAAACGTTAAATAAAACGCGCAATAATTCTCTTCAAAATACAAGTAGCTTAAACTTTCGATAAATTTACAAAATGTTAAATGAAAAAAAAAAACGCTATAAGAAACATACACCTCTTCACCCTTTATGTTAACACCCGTTATGTTAACAAAATTCCATTATGTTAACACTTTTTGGGATTTAATTAACTTCGATTTCCAATTATTTAACCAAACGCCTTACCCCATTATGTTAACAAAATCCCATTATGGTAACAGTTTTTGAGGTTTGCTGGTGTTAACATAACGGGTTAAGAAGTGTACAGTCCCCACGCCAAATAAGTTACACCCAAATAAGTTACGAAATGACGTAATTATCCAAATAAGTTACGCTTTTTCTTTCCAAGTCTAGTTACCCAAATAAGTTACAGTTTTTTTAAATGATATTTTATCTGAAAAAGTTGTTATAAAAATCGTAAAATAATGTTAAAACAGCGTGACAAAATGTGTACTTCTAGAATACTTCCAATACGGACGTTTTTGATTATCCAAAATGACGTCCGAATTGGGGTTAATTGTCATAAAGTGTCGATTTTTTGACGGTTTTCGGGACATTTTTTCACAAAAAAAGCGTGCGTGTTGCAAGAAACCGTCTGTATTCAGTGCGTCCGTATTCAGAGTAATGACTATACACTTTTATTTTAGTGTACCATGGAACATGTACGAAATATATTTATGTATCGAGAACACACTGTCCAATTATGTTCTCTTTTATAGTCTAAATTTTAGACTATACAAATGTCATTTTTAGTCTGAAAGTCTAAGGGTTAAAACTTCAAATTGGATTTTTGGCTCTTGATACATACAAGTTACTAATACATTCACCTGATGCCAAAAAGGCCAATTTTTAGGCTTAAAAAGCCAATTACCCAAATAAGTTACGATCACCCAAATAAGTTACGATTTTTTCAGACTGAAGTTGTAACTTATATGGCGTGGGGACTGTATTTGTTATCCATTACTAATTTTACGATTTCTAATATTTTTTTCATTGTAGCATTTTGTGGACCATTGTGGATCATTTGATGGACTGCGCTTCACGGGGCTGTTTTGTCATGACTTAGAAATCATAAAATCCGTTTGTCGCGCAATAAGTTTCTCATACGATTTGTTTCGCACACATGGCGATTTATTTAATGTGAATATTAAAAAAAAATGCACGATCTTGGAATTATTTGACCATGCAAACATGGAATTAACCGCTTGAAGTTAATTCATTTGACAGAACAATATAACATCGCTTTCAGATAATGATGCAGATAATAATAATGACAATCATTAAAAGGGGGTTTTAGGGGGAAACATGCTATAATATATGTAATTGCGTTACAAAGAAACGCCAAGTTNGTATTTACATACAAATCGTATATAAATAATATTTTGTTAATCAATTTTGTTTTATTTTATATCAAACACAAATTGATAACTTACTACTAATAAGTGATTTCAGATAACCCCTATTTGGAGATACTTTTAAAGTACACCCCCTGCGCCGTTATCGAGTATAAACTTGGAGAAAAAAGTTGCTCGATTAGGTAATCTTCACCCGATAACGGCACAGTGGTAACTGGTAAACTTATGCCAAATTTTGTCAAAAGTTTTACCCGGTAAAGGATCACTCCATAAGGGCGCAGGGGGTGTACATGAAAACCCTCAGATATCTAAACTGACATAAATTGTAACATTATTTTTAAAATTTATGTACATATGTACATATGTATATAACTGCCAATGATTGTCACTGGATTGGGACATCGCGTGAATTGAGCTGTAAATAGAGATAAAAAGAATAATACCGTAATATTACATGCATTTTATGAGTCTTAGAAAATGAACGCTTCTAGTTTCTAATGATTTGACGAAATTTATTCTTATGTTTTAGGATTGATTAGGTTTAACGAGAACCAAAATGAAGCTCGCGCTGTTGGTGTCCTTAGTGGGCTCTATTCGTGCACAAGCATTCGGTAAGTCATTAAGTACTAATAGTTGCCAAG
>SCLG01001863.1:0-14509 GCA_004367875.1 Oikopleura albicans
GAAGTCAATTTTGTAAACAAAGGTAGTGACCCGTCCTTAAAAGATTGACATAATAAGTAATTTACAGTCCCTACCTAGTTAACGGATATCGTAAAATCAAAAAATGTACCGGTTTCCTAGTAGCGACCTTCCACGAAAAAATAGAAACAAGAAGATTTTCAGATATTTTTGTTTTTTTTTAATTTAAACTACGTTTGGAACAGGTAAAAATATTAATGCTCAAAATGAACAAAACTTAATGAAATTTCAATATTAGTACTCATTAAATACTAAAAGCTCGAATGACAGGGTTATTCTGATAATTTTCGGACGTCTTCAAATTGTATCCAAATTAAGTATGTCCTCAAAAAAGTTCAAAATAAGCCATTCTAATCTTCAAATGTCCAGAATAAGCCAATCTATTACAAAAATCATCCCAATACGGACGCTGCGCCCAATACGGACGGTGCTCCCAATACGGACGCTATTTTCCAGAATCAAAAACGTCCGTATTGGGAGTAGGGACTGTAATATTTTTGTACAGAAAGAAAAGAGAGAAATTAAGGACGGTTCATTAACGCTGTTTACAAACGTCACTTTCCGGGAAACCGTTATACAGTCCTTAACCATTTATCGGACGCTTTGTTGGCCAAAATGGGGTCATTCTAACAAAAAAATGACCTCTTTTGTGACGATGCTCCTTTATCGGACGCTATTTTCGAGAACCGAAAACGTCCGATAAATGGTTAAGGAGTGTATAAACTTTTACGTGTGATTATTTGGGGGACCATAGCTCTTTCCAGAGGACCCCCACGAAGCCGTGAACTTGACACACTTAATTTTTGTAACTTCCACAGTTTACACGCAATTAATTTTTTTGTCTTTGTAAACTGCTGTAAATGACAAAACTAAATGACGTACAGACTGTCTGTTTTTTTCAATTTAATGTATTTGATAAACGTCAAAAAACCTCGAAAATGAGCTATAGATATCAAAAAACAAACTGCACGTCGAAGCGCAACGAAAAAAGCATTTTAAAAGAACGGTTTAAAAATGACCCCAAAATTTTTGGGCCAAAGAAGTCGAAAAATGTACAGTTTATGACAATTCACCCCAATTTTCAATCAAAAACGTCCGTATTGAAAGTAAGGACAGTATTTTGTTCGCAGTTTATGCAAGGCATGCAATTCTATCAGTCGTTGTGTAAGCTTGTGCATATTTTTTAGGTTTTCTTTTCGGCAGGACGAGGGGTTCTTTCAGTTGCATAACACGTGTTTCTAATTCGTATGTGCTCAAACCAGTTGGAACTTGACCACGGTTCACCGGAGCTTTGACAACTTGCTGCGGTTTTTCATATTCAGAAATAGGATCCAATGTCGGATACAGACGAGCTTTAGTTTGACCTTCAGGAGCAGGTTGCGGATTTTTGAGTAGGAATCGTTTAGGATCAGGAACCATTAAAGAACGCGCCAGTGGTCTTATGAATTTAGGGTCTCGTAAAGGGCCTTTAGTGGGTGGATACAGTGTTAAATATATGGAGTGCGTGCAAAATTCACTATGTAAAGACGTGTAAGTTTTTCGGAAATATTTTTGTTCACAAAAAGACGGCTGAAAACTTTGGAATTTATCAAATATAGCCCTAATTCGATGAGTTGATTTTTTTGGAGCAGTTACAGGGAGCAGTCCTTAAATATTTTTTTGGAGACTTAAACTGGGTAAAAAAAAGAACTAAAGTCGTAGTTGCTCAATTGGTATGTAGGTAAGATCAAGCTATACAGTCCTTGATTTCATAAGGGGCACTTCCAAAACGGCCGTTTATTTTTTCTCCAAAAACGGCCGTTTATTCCATAACGGCCGTTTTTTTCCTCAAAACGGCCGTTTACCCCATAACGGCCGCTTTTTCGATAACCGAATTATGGAATTAAGGACTGTAATTAAATTTACTAAAAATAGAGTAAAACATTTTTGTAGACATCTATGCGCACCATGTAAAACTGTATCACCCTACCTGCAACAGGTTTCAGAGCGTGAAATGGAACTTCTACCATGAATATTCCAGACGTCCCTTCGATTTGTAAATTCAAAATCTTTGACGTATTTCTCACACTTTCAACCTGCGGTTTTTTCTCGGTATTAGATTTCCTCTCTTTTCTTTGTTTTTCGATCTTTTTCCTGATTCGTCTTTCTTCCTTCTTTTTCGATTTGCCCGGGAATAGTAAACCTGACTTGTAAGGAAAACAACATTTATACAACATATCCCACACTTTCATATTTATTGGTTTGCACAAAATCAGAATCGCTAAAGTAGAACAATAATAAATTTGTTGTGAATGACTTTACAAAATTGTTTCTGGGTAAATCACTCCGCTGGAGGGCGCCACTTTGACGTCGTTTCATGCGCATATTTTTACGCCACATGCGGGTTCAGCTTGCCCAGGTGAGCCGAATTAAACATTTTTCTTCTTCTTTTTTTAACAAAAAAGGGGGTGCAGGAATTTGATTCACTAATAGTGAAACAATTTTGGAAAATCTTGTTTTTAGCTAACACCAAAAACTTATGTCTATTTTTACGCTCACGTTTTTTTATAAATCTGGATTGTTAAAAACTAATTCGGTGCGAATTATTTTGCCTTTTGAGGACTTAAATACAGTCCTTTATTCCATAATGGGCGCTTCCCTAACGGCCGTTTATCCCATAACGGCCGCTTTCTTTTCCTTTAAAAACGCCCGTTTATTCCACGACGGCCGCTTTTTGCCTCAAAAAACGGCCGTTTACCCTATAACGGCCGCTTTTTTCGAGAACCGAAAACGGCCGTTATGGAATTAAGGACTGTATCGAAAAATGTGTTTCAGGTCCGTTGGCATAAATATGAGGATTTATTAAAGGGAGCCTTATAATTTTTATTCGTCAAATATTTTGGAGTTAACTAAAAACACAGGTTAGCGACTTTAACTCCCAAGAGGAGGAATAAACAACTTCTAGATATTCACGGTCGTTTCAATGGTTTCATTCGAAAATTATTTCGATCGGTGGGAGTTAAAAATGAAAAACAAAAATAAATTGGTTGGTTGGTTTATCTACAGCAAGGTAGCTAATTCATATAGCAAGCATTTTTGAGGATTTTCGGACCATTTATTTTTTTCTTTTCAATTTTTCGACATGTTTTAATCTTCAGAATGGAAATTACACGAAACGGTTCGGCCATTCAGAGGTTGGAGCGGTCGAATATTNATGTGGATTTATTAAAGGGCGCCTTATAAT
This sequence comes from Oikopleura albicans, assembly GCA_004367875.1. Lineage (NCBI taxonomy): Eukaryota > Metazoa > Chordata > Appendicularia > Copelata > Oikopleuridae > Oikopleura > Oikopleura albicans. The sequence continues at coordinate 3,242 of SCLG01001863.1, forward strand.
TTTTATTTGTCAAATATTTTGGAGTTAACTAAAAACACAGGTTAGCGACTTTAACTCCCAAGAGGAGGAATAAACAACTTCTAGATATTCACGGTCGTTTCAATGGTTTCATTCGAAAATTATTTCGATCGGTGGGAGTTAAAAATGAAAAACAAAAATAAATTGGTTGGTTGGTTTATCTACAGCAAGGTAGCTAATTCATATAGCAAGCATTTTTGAGGATTTTCGGACCATTTATTTTTTTCTTTTCAATTTTTCGACATGTTTTAATCTTCAGAATGGAAATTACACGAAACGGTTCGGCCATTCAGAGGTTGGAGCGGTCGAATATTATCGATAAAGTTGTTGCCAAAATATTCTGGAAGTTCTCGAAACATTTGCATTTCTTCGGATGTCACGTACAAAGGCTGTCGCACTACTATCCAACTCACACACTAGAATACCTTGCTTAATATATAGTATTATACTCAAGTCTTGCGGAGGAAAATGTGCAAAAATATAAGCGTGATTTTCGGGTTTACAACCTGTACAGACTGTATAGGTTGTACCGTCCCGATTTTAAACTTCGTATAACCAGATAATAATCAGACTACTACAAATATAGGCCGTACTACAAATAAGGTTCGAAAACAAGGAAGACAAAAAGTGTAAAGGCCATTTCCGATATGATATCGGCAAATTCCGGTCCTGAATGTTACAAATGGACTTTTTTTTTGTTCGCGAATATTTTTTTATCCGATCTTTTTTTTCCAAAATAAGCGCCAACAGTGTTATGCACCTCGATAGTGTCACTCTTTTCAGAAAAAAACGAACCCAATATTATGAAAATTGAATGACTAGATACGTTTTCCGTTTTTGTTTTTTTTTGTTCCTAAATTGAAACGAGAAACAGCAACAAATAACAGGAGCTTATTTCATTTCAAATATACCTGTAGTAATGGCGGTGTCGTCAAACTTCCGTTATAAGTAACAAATTCGGTTAAATCGGGAACCATTTGAGTAAGATCAAAAATTTCATCACACACATACTCTGGTCCGTCTCGCGTTATATTTTTGAAGTGTTTTAAATGTGGCTTGACTGATCCCGTTGCCTTTTCATCGTCAACTTTCAGGAAAATTCCGAGTACCGATAATCCGTCTTCATTCTTGGCAGCAACTTTAATCGTATCGTATTTTGTGTTTATGTGTACAATATGAAGTTCGGCATCGTATCGTTCGTTATTAACTGCGTGTTCCGACCCGACGCCATTCTCACTTCCCCAATGGAAATGAAATTGAACCAGGCCGTGCTCATTTTTCAGATTGGCACCACTTAAATTTGACCCTAAAAATGAATAATGGAAATAGCCACATATACACCGGGTGCGCAGCTATCGGGCTGGTTTCGCGACAAAAAACCTTTATCGGGCGCCCGATAACTGCTCAGGGCGGAAGCGGAATAAGGTAAAAATATGCAAAAAAACCGCCCTATAACAACACTAGGGTGCCCGATAAAAGCACGAGCGGGAAATTTGGTCATATATATCCAAAAATATGAAAAAAACGCCCGATAACAGCAAAGGGTGCCCGGTAACAGCACAAACCCGCCCGATAACTGCGCACCCGGTGTATTTAATAAAAAAGTTTTTTTTTCAACTAACAATTCCCATACACTAATTTTTCGAAACTACAAAAGTATCCAAAATAGACGCAAAGATTGTAGGTTCTGTAGTTTTTTTTGTCAATTTTTCGACATTAAAAAGTGATGTTTTAAAGGTCATTAATCCAAAAAAAAGTATGATCCAAATTACTGTTCAAACTATAAATGTTTCTAGTTAACACTTTTTCATACCCGAAAGTAGTTCCAAAAGACATGACCTGTCCGTGAAAATGGGTTGACCTTATAAACAATATTTTTTTTTTCAAACATAAAAATCTTATTGTAAGAATCTTACTGTAAGATCCATCATTTATTGAAAATCATACATCAATTATATATCAAGCAGGGCTCCGCCAAGGCAATCTAATTTGCTGAAGGGTCAAAAAGCCAAGCTAAGCCACATTTTTCAAGAAGGCAAAAAGCCAAGCCAAACCAATTTTCAAAACTCAAAAAGCCAAGCCAAGTTTAAGATTTATCTCCGTGAGGATTTATTTGCCGTATAATATACAAATTTGACCCTTTAGAAAATAAGAGCGGTTCATGAAAATGTGTGAATACTCGGGAAACTATTTGAAGTCTTTAGCGTTTACAAAAATGTAGTCACATCCCATTCCCCTACAAAGCTTTATATTTCCAGGGAAGTTCCTGTGAAGATTAGTAATCTTAGATTACAATGTGGTAAAAGAGGCTCACGCAAGAATTATGGGCCATAAATTATGGCTTCATAACAGTAAAAATCTTAAGATGTTTATTTATAATAAATACATTGACAAGTTATCTTTAGAGTTCATGCTAAAGTTCATAATGTTATTAAAGATGATAAGTTTAGAGATTTTTTTGTTAGGAATATCTTCGAAGATAAAACATCCGTTGAAAAAAGAGCCCACAAGTGACATAAATGTTGATTAGTAACGCTACTAGCATGACCCCGCTGTAATGCATCATCTGGGTGAACTTAGCACGTTATTAGCAGATGGTGAGAAGAAAGAAGTTGCCGACGCTGAAGGGTTAATTGGGACGCGAAAAAAATACCATAGCACGATATTATGAAGCATGCTTGAGCATGTGCTGAATCGAAAGACGAAAAACTATGCCAAGGCAGTACACGCACATGTTTTACGCATGCCACGAAGACATGCAATATTTTTCTCCCTCTCCTATGACTCCTACCATAAGAGACGTTAATATTTGAACGCTAGGGCCGCTATGGAAAAAGTAAGAAAAAAGTGGAAAAAAACACATTATTTCTATAACAAGAATTAATACCCGTTTTTTACCCGCGTTGTTCTAAATGTCTATGTGTCGTTCTAAAAAATTGACTTGATGTTAGTGCAAAAAAAAACTGTTTTGCCCTTATGACGGCACAAATGGCTGACCTTATAACAACCCCCTGTAATATTTCTAGTGCAGAAAAATCGCTACGTATCGGCTTATAATTGGGTTTTACTCCAGATGTCTCTAATACACAAATAGAAAATAAAATCTTTGCGCCCATATATAATCAAAACGCGTATCAATTTGATTTCATTTGATTACAGTCCCTCACCCAAATAGGTAACAACATTGCTCTGAAGATTTTTTGTACTTGTTACCTATTTCAAATAGGCTATTTGTTGTTGTTAGCCCCTAGTTGGGTTTTCTAAGCCTTAAAATGGCCCTTAGATGGATGTTATATACATGTATAGTAGTACCTTGTTTGTACCAAGAACCCAAAACCCATTTTAGTGTTGGTCTTGAATAAAAAAATATCTATTGTTTCTCATATAAACAATAGTTGAACCTTGAAAAAAAGTTGTTACCTATTTGGATATTTACGTCATTTGTTACCTATTTGGGAGAGGGACTGTATTTGATTATTTTGTATACTTATATTTATCATAATAAAACCGCTTTAACTATCTATTAAAATAATTTTCGACAAACCTCGAGTTTTGTACCAAAAACCGATATTGTGTCCGTCGTTCACAAAGTGTGTTGGTTGTTGTGTATAGGAATACTGCAACGGTTTTAGGTCCTCGGAGAACTGTACTGACGACAAATCAATATTTATGGGTGACTGATGACAGGGCTTGGCAAATTCCTTGGCTCAAGAAAACTAAAAAAAATATGAGCACTACTTATGACGCGCCATGACGGGTCTTTAACAGTCATGCGCATCGAGTTTACTATAACAGTCATGCCGCATGACTCATGCGCATTTGGGGTAGCTAGCTACCAAATTTGCTCTGGCGCGCCAAATAATGAACGGATTTTTTTGATTATTATTTTATTATGAAGCCCTGTTCTTCTTCTCTTACTGGGGTGATGTTCAACCTAAACCCTAGTCCTCCACGGACCCAAACGTAAAAACAATTTTCTAAAAAAATATTTTTATCTCATATTTTTATCCCATAAATTTTTTTTTTGATTTCAAATCCGTTGTCCGTTTTTTATTATCACAAGCCGTTCTCTTTTTATAGAAATAAAATGAAAATGGGTAGCTAGCTACCCAATATATGCATGACTGTTAACTTCCCCGGGACAAATGATCATAATTAGCACACAGTTGATTAACGCTTACACTACGAAAAACGCTTTTATTGAGACCACGAAAAGGCAATTTTATGATTGTTTCGTAACGGAATATTATTAACGGTTTCCAGACTGACACCATTTTGCCAAACAAAAAAAACGTTATGACGATTAAAATGTTATGACGATTAATCGCGATTGCTAAAATTGGTTCAGTTTGGAAACCGGAAAACAACGTAAGTGCCGCCACATAAAAGGAACCCTTCGGAGGCACTGTGGAATTTGTGCAAAAAAAATCTATCGTTATAAGAAAGTCTTTCATTTTAGACACACGTTCCTTTGCTATAACGCGTTTTTAACTTCAATTTGCGTCGACGTAGGTTTAATAAATGTTATTATCGGCGGCTGATTGGCTTTTACAGTTTGCGGATCAAATTTCGGACCAAATCGGGCTATTTTATTGGATATCCTGACGAAGGTTGAAATCAATTAGTCATTCATTTTTTAAACCTACGTCGACGCAAATTTTAGTTAACAACGTGTTCCATTTTACATTGAGACTTTTCAGACTTTTGCGCACGGAAAAAAATAGAATTCTCTGAAACTCACANTGTTAAATTTTTTCGAGTTGAATATTTTCCGAACACGACATTTTCGGTATTTCTGACATTAGTTCAAAGCAACAATTTCTGAAATCGCCGGTTTATCGAAATCATATTTTCTGATGTTTATATTTTCTAATACAATTTTAGCTGAAAACCGATTTTGTAGACGAATATAACATTTTTCCAAAAAAATATTTTTTGTGTTGAAACGGCACCCCCATGAAGGGCGCTAATCCTTGGACGGCCATTTTTTCAAGAAACAAAAACATGCCGTATAGAAGTCACTGTAGTATATTTTTACCTAAAATACGTTTTCATGAAATTTCAGTGTAAGAGTCTTACAGTAAGACCACGTTTCCTACTAAATTTTGTTAAGCCCAAGCTGGGATAGACCACATCCACACTTGAAATGTTTTTCCCAATCTTCGGGATCACAGGGGCTTCCATTCCATCCCCACTCCGGGACTTCATTATTCGCCAACCGCACACTGACATTGAACGAACGTTGACTACTTTTGGGCCCGAAAATAACATTTCGTGTAAAAATCGAACTATTCCTCCTCAACTGCGAAAACGGCCTCAAAACTCTCATTTCAAACAAAACAAAAAACTGCACTAAAACTGTTTAGTAGGCGTCGTCGGCGACGTGATAACAATGAAAACTAAATATTTTACGTTTGATTGGTTGTCAGCCAACAAACAAAAAAAAATAATAAATATGAAAAAATCTCTAGAAAAAGGCACTTTTCAAAAACAAAAATTAGTTGAACTTTGTCCAAATAAATTCAGAGTCGCATTTATAGTCTGCGACGGTATGTTTTTGTATAGTAAATGCCCAGGGGCATTTATTCATTCCATACATTTAGAGCATTGTCATTGGCCAAATAATTATTTTCCGGGTTAAATGAGACTTGAATAAACTCTTTGAAATATTTGTATCGTCAATACGTTTTCAAATTGCCTCACTTGAAGGAATAAAAAAAATTGTTGTTTGTTTATGAATCCATTTATTCTTTCATTTTGAAGTGAAAATATTTTATCGTAATTATTGGTTAATTAATTTTGTGTCCGAATAAAGAAATGAACAAACTAGCAGTGCTACAGACTGGACGGTATAAAAAGCGACCAATTGTTGACAAGTGAAATTTCGTAGAGTGCGTATTCAAGATTTTTTGTCAACAATTGGTCGCTTTTTATACCGTCCAGGCTGGACGGTCCAGCCTGTAGTCTAGCACGATAATTTCTCTTATCTTGCTTTAAGTGAGGCGAATTTATGACTGTGTGTAGTTATGTACTGTCAGGTTTAGAACTGTCACAATTGGTCATAAATACCGAATTTCAAGCAAAAGCAAATATTAATTGCGTTTTTTTACGAAAATTTGTAAATACCCCTAGATGTGTACGATTTTTAAGACCGATTTTGTCTATTAGACAAAAACGTACACATCTAGGCGCATTTACACATTTTCGTAAAAAACGCACATCTAGAAGGACATGCACATCTAGAGTCCCACGAGTCATCTAGAGGGCCATGACTGTAGTTTCAAAACCAGAAAACCGACCTTCACGACCCTCAATTTTAAATTATTCGGTGATTTACTGCAATACTTCGTAAAAAGCTTATTTTTTTCTTCCGCAGTGTAAATAGGGCAGCGCGGTTTTTCCAAGAAAACATTTTTCCGGGAAACGGTTTTTCAGGGAAATTCCCTGATAAACCTTTTCTCGGATAAACGTTTTCCTTGATAAACCCCTTTCCTGGAAAAAACGTTTTCCTAGAAAGACGTTTTCTTGGATAAACGTTTTCCTTGAAAGACGTTTTCCTCGAAAAACTTTTTTCCCGGATAAACGTTTTCCTTGAAAGACGTTTTCCTCGAAAAACTTTTTTCTCGGATAAACCACCAATGGAGTTTCCCTGGAAAACCACAATTATTATTTAAACCAGGAGAAAAACAAACATGAAGGCGCTTCTTTGGATTTTCCCTGATGAACGTTTTCTTGCAAAGGCGTTTTCTTGGAAAAACCAATTCTTGAATTTTCCCTGAAAAAGCAATTTTGTGGATTTTCCCTGATAAACGTTTTCTTGGAAAGACCGCGCTGCCTGTAAATAGTACTCCCTGAAAAACCGTTTAATAATAAATTAATAATAATTTAAAATTGAGGGTCGTGAATAGCTATTAATAGTTTCAAAAAAGCTTCAAAATGTATATAATATACAGAATTTCTGGATTTTTTATTGTTTCCATACTCAAAAGCTTGGGAAAGCCTATACAGTATAGTATAGCCTATACTGTATAGGCTATACTGCACCTCAAATACAGCTGTATACAGCATTTGTTTTCATAAACTCAGTCCAAAAATGACTCGAATAAATTTAACAATCACTTCGATGATGACGATCAATTTTCTCGTTTTTCGACCAATAACAAATTGTGATTATCAAATTTCTCACGTGAATAAAATTCATTATTAATAATAATAATTTAATAATTTATTATGATCAAAAATTTGTTGACTAAAATTGTGACATAAGAACCAATTTGACAAAAGGCTTTATACGTTTTTTTACATGGACAAAATTATTAACTTTACAACTGGTGTCGCCGAAGATTTAAAATATGAGTATCAAGAAGGAAGAGCCAATGATCTCAAGTTTGGCTTTACATTATTTACTAGATATGTATTGCAATTCACCCTCGCGCAGTTATCGGGCTGATTGTTCTGCTTGAGTTGTTATCGGAGTGTTTTTTTTCTCCAAATTTTGAGGAAAACCTAACTTTGTATGAACATGGTGCAGTTATCGAGATGCTTGAGCAAATATCGGGCATCCTGCGCAGCTTTTTGGGGGGATAGTTACAGGGGTAATTTATCGACGATAACTCTGCAGGGGGTAATATACAGTTTTCATAAGAAGGCGGTCTGTAACTGAATTCCATGCCACTAACAACACTGTTGATTTAATATAGCATTTAATGTAGCATGATCTATAACTTTTTACAAGTCATTCATAAATTATGAGATTATCTCAATGAGGGCATGGAATCAGTATAATACTAATAATACTAATAATTTACAGCATGGTTTAGAAAAAACTGTTGTCACGCTACAAATTTATGGGGCGTTATCGAACGGCTGTACCAAAATTCATTTTTTCGTTTTCGCTGCGCCGGGGCAAAATCCATTCGAACGTACCCGCTCAGAGCTCGAGGCAAATTTCTATTGAGCGTAGAGTGTCTCAGAGGCGCTCAAGAGACATCGATCTTGGTGTAGTACATTTTTTATCNCTCATTTGTTGGTGAGTTATTTAATCAAAATAAAGACGCATTTTATGTCTTCGAACCGCTAGCCGCCGTTCAACTCAACGAGCCCACAATTGGATGCCAACGAAACGCGCGAGACAAAATTTGTCTTTTAGAGCAGGGTTCCGCATAAATTATAAGTTTTAAATTTTCAGTATTCCTGGAATGTTCAACACTAAAATGTCCCGGAACTTGTAAAATTTGTACCGTGTGTTGGAGCTCAGATTGTCTGCATTTGAGCAAATTGCGCTAGATTATCTACATTTGATTTTCTGTTCCGGATTCTATTTGTTTACAGTATGACCTCCAACAGACGTTAATTCTACGCGATTCCATAGTTTTTTTATAAGTTTTATGAAATACAGTCGTTACTCATTTATCGGACGTTTTCGGTTCTCGAAAATAGCGTCCGAAAAAGGAGCATCGTCACAAAAAGGTCCATTTTTCTATTAGAATGGCCCCATTTTTGCCGAAAAAGCGTCCGAAAACGGAGCATTTGTCCGATAAATGAGCGTCCGATAAATGAGTAAGGACTGTATTTGTTATGCTGCAAAGATGCGCTCATTACAGGCACATTTTTCGGACACCAAAACTAGAGAAAAGGTTGGACCAAAATGTTTAGAAAGAATTGGGGGATCCTAACCTAGAGCGTTTATTCAATTGTGACATGCCACATTATAAAATGGATGACTCGTTTGGTGATGTTTGTGATGGTGATGAAATTTACACACCCCATCCAATTGCAGCTTGTGCCAAATCGAATTTTTGTTTTCGTTCAAGTCACAAGTGGGCGTGTCACTCTAAGCTGTGTCAGACACCATACGAACAACAAACCAATGATTTTCTGGAACAGTTGTCTTACAGTGACCAGCGGGCAACGTTTGATACCGGCCGTTGTGGCCAATGTACGAAATTGCGGCCACAATTTGTCAACTCAATTTGCCAACAAAGAAAAATAATAGCTGTCAAAGGTAATTATTACTTGGCCATATTAGGGCTTTTTTGCTAAATATATGTTTCCGGAAAATGACACCTGGATAATTCGCCCCATTATGCCCTAATGATTAGGGGCCACTAATTTAGGGCCACTCTCCTTGAAGACCAAAAACTATCCCAATTCCTGATTCATTAGAGCCCTCGTGAGAGTCTCATGATAAAGACGTTTTGGATCTCGAAAATAGCGTTCGTTTTGGGATGAATCGTCATGAAGTGTCCATTTTGCACTGTTACGGGGAAATTTTTTCAGACAAAGTGTCCATATTGAGAGTAATGACAGTACAGTCCTTGATTCCATAAGGGGCGCTTCCATAACGGCCCTTTACCCCATAACGGCCCTTTACCCCATAACGGCCGTTTGTTTTCGTACCGTCACTCACATGAAACAGAAAAAAAAAAATCTTAAAAGAAAAAAATCAAACAGGAAATACACGAATAAAATATTGAAGTAGGAAAGTCACTTGCCGAAAGTCTTTTTGTCCTAAAAATGCCGCTAACATAAATATTTTAATAGTGATTCGAATTTGTGACATTAATCAAATCAAAGAGCTGATGGACAAAATCCCAGACTTGAAAATTATCATCGCGTTTCGCGATCCACGCGCGATTTACAGATCTCGAAAGTTATTACCGTTCGATACAAAGCCAGGAGAATTGCTGCCGTCGGTAATGTGCAAAATTATGTCCACACGGCACATGTTCATTTGGGAAAATGGGAAAAATTTAACATAATGTAATTAGGTTCAACAAACATGCAATTATTTCACCACATTCTTATCCGAGGAAAACATTCTTAACCGAACGCGAACGTTCTTTTTACGCTACGAAGATTACGCATTCCAGCTAGGCTGTTCAAACTGAATCAACCTACAGTCCTTACTCCCGTTTTTGACGACGTTGGTTCTCGCAAATAGCGTCCCTAACGCCCCATTAGAAATGGGTGAATTGATCTTTTTGTAGTTTCAATTTGGCGAAATATGTAAAGCAGTCTAGATTTTAACTCTCAGGGGGAAGTTTTTGGGAACCCGTAGGGGAAATGCGTGTATATAAACACGCACTTAAAAATTCACAATAATTCAAAAAAACAGGTAAAGCCAAGTTGTAGAGCGCGTCAAACTACGTCGATCTGACTATTCAGAAATTGATTTGGGCCACTAGGACCCCTAGAGAGCTGTTTGAAATCTCCAACCTACGCAAAAAACACCGTCAATCGACTTTTCTCGAAAAGTTGAGGGGAGGTCACCAATACCCGTTTTGCCCTACGGGGCCTCCATATGCCTTAAATCGACGAAAAACAAGTTGCGTGTTTATTTACACGCACTTCCCCCTAGGAGTTAACAAAAATATTGGAATTACTAGACACGGCCTTTGATTTAATGAAATCAAAAGTTAGCCAAACAGGTTTTTTTCAAGCCTGTTTATTTTTTTCAATTTTTCAGTTTGAAAAGCCGAATTACAGCCATTGGTAGTGGCGCGCTCGGTGTACTCATTTTTGGGAATTCCAATGGACACCTCCCTAAGATCATGGGTGTTATCGCGCGAAACGGACCAAACAGATAACAATCCTTACTCAACACACCGCAATTCAAGTTTTACAGCCACGAGCTGGCGCGAGAGAATTACGTTTCCTGATGTACAAACTGTGCAAAAGCTGTGCGATATTGCTATGCGAGCTGGCGGCTATAATATTTTCCGAAATGACACAGAACTCAAGAACTTATCACGAAAAGCAACAAATGATAATTCACCGTTTATTCGAAATACACAATAAATATGTGCGGAAAACCATGAGAATTTTGAGGTGTAAAAATATAATATTTTTGTACAGAAAGAAAAGAGAGAAATTATGGACGGTTCATTAACGCTGTTTACAAACGTCACTTTCCGGGAAACCGTTATACAGTCCTTAACTATTTATCGGACGCTTACTTATTTATCGGACGCTTTTTTGGCCAAAATGGGGTCATTCTAACAAAAAAATGACCTCTTTTGTGACGATGCTCCTTTATCGGACGCTATTTTCGAGAGAAACGTCCGATAAATGGTTAAGGAGTGTATAAACTTGTACGTGTGATTATTTGGGGGACCATAGCTCTTTCCAGAGGACCCCCACGGAGCCGTGAACTTGACACACTTAATTTTTGTAACTTCCACAGTTTACACGCAATTAATTTATTTGTTTGTACTGTATGAATACCCAAATAATGCGTTCACTTTTATT
>SCLG01001870.1:0-10815 GCA_004367875.1 Oikopleura albicans
TACACGCATTTTCCCCCTACGGGTTCCCAAAAACTGCTTCCCTCTGAGAGTTAAAAAAATTAATAAAAAATAATGTTTAATTTAAAATGTTACATGTTTGTAAACTAAAATTTCCTAATTTTTCGGAATGGATTCCCTTTGTTGATTTTCTTTAAAGAAAATCAAACTTTATTTTTTGAAAATTAATTTGAACAGCCCAGCTACGATTGGCTTGGACGCCGCTAAAACCGGCTCCGGAACATCTTGACCAAACAGATCACCAAGGCTTCCAATGGGTAAGGTCAATTTCCTTTGCCATTTTGATTGTTTGTTCTGTTCTGTAGTAGTTGTAGTAGTTGTAGTAGTTGTAGTAGTTGTAGTAGTTGTAGTAGTTGTAGTAGTTGTAGTAGTTGTAGTAGTCGTTGTAGTAGTCGCTGTAGTAAGTGCAGTTGTTCTAATGGATGTAGTTGTAGCAGAATTTAGTTCATACTTTTCCACTGTTGGACTAGTGACATTTTCGGGCAGGAATTCCCATTCAAAAGCAAATTCCGGAGTGAATTCTTTCCCACTATCAGTGGTCAAATAAACAACATTTATTTCATCACCATGAAAGATACCCTCAACATCATCCGTATGATAAGTGGCTGATGTCGTGATTGGCAGTGGTGCATATGTTGAGTATTGTGGTCGTTTGTGAACTTGTGTACTGTGAACATCTTGCGGTTTTCTTATTAAGAGTTCTTTACTATGGCTCACGCTTTACGAATGGTTTTTAAATACATACATAATGGTAGTGTGTGCAATTACCCGGCCATTATTGCGCAATTTTCTATTAACCGGCAAATTTAAGCACTATACATTATGTAAAAAATGGTAAGGACGTATATACTGAACCAATTATGTTAAGAACCCCATCCTGGTTGGTTTTGCACTCAAGTCTGAAAGTTGACTTAAGTCAATGTCAACAAGTGGGTACAGATTATTAATCCATTTAGGGGCGTCAGTTGGCTTCGTTGCAATCGTCGACACAACATTTTTCTCACTTGAGGTCGTCATCGGTTTTTGGGAGGTCCAGTGATGACTTGCTTCCGAAGGTTTGACCTCATAAAAATCATCGGTTTTGTATTTGAATATAGGGCGATCAGAAAAGATGTCAAGCAGTTTACGAAACTTCGCAGATTTTGAGAGCTTAGATTTGTTTTTTGCTTTTTTGAATTTTCGTGGGTAAAGCGATGTGGGTGTTTGTGTCGTTGACTTTACTTCTGTAGTTGAATCATAGACGTTATTTACCTTGTTGTTTTTTTCGTTGCTGGTTTCGTAAATCGGACGGTTAATTGGTTTTTAAATGATTTGTATTACACCAGATGTACCTTTATCTTTTGTACCTTTATCTTGGTAATTTGAGCCTATGTTCCATTATCTTGGTTCATTTTGACGAAAGTTTTCCACCTACGTATTTCCATTATCTTGGATTTTACTGTATCTTGGTTCATTTTACCGTTATCTTGGTTCATACTTTAAACCCCTAAAATTTCGTAACCTATGCTTTTGCAAGACAAAGGTACATCTGGTGTATATGTAAAAAGGGACCTCGTAAAAACGCATTCAACACATAAACGATATTTTTCTATGTTTTATTTGATATAGAAATAAACCAAGTTTTTTGACAGACCATCATATGGCTCAAGTGAAGTTTTTAGCTCAAGACTTTCTCACTGTGAAGTTTTACGGCTCAAGTATTGCGCTCCCTATATTGCGATTTAATAACCTCGATTTAAACAACAGATTTTAAAAACCACCTATTAACGAATGATTTTGTGTTAGAGTTGACTTTATTATCCTCTGATAGCTCAGTTGGTGGTGGCGAGGTAAATAGTCTTCGTGTAGTTCTGCTATAACCCGGAGAAGTTGGAATAACAAAATTGTGCTCTAGTGATCGTTTTCTTCTTCGCTGTCTGCAAAAAGGACCGTACGGTTTCCGATCAGCAAATATATACACATGGTCACTTTCGCTTAGGCTATCCAAAAAAAGTCCTATAGGCCAGCTGAGTCGAGACGATGAAATGCAGTGAGAACGCCAAGTATGATGGATGGGGGCGGGAGGCAAAGGTAGGTTTCGAAAAACCCAAAACCTACCTTAACTCCCAGGGGGAAGTGCGTGTAAATATATACACAACCTGTTTTTTCGTCGATTAAAGCTTATGGAGGCACCGTAGGGCAAAACAGGTATTGGTGACCCCCCTCAACTTTTCGAAAAAATTCGATTGACGGTGTTTTTTGCGTAGGTTGGAGATTTCAAACCGCTCTCTAGGGAGCCCTGGTGGCCCAAATCAATTTCTGAATAGTCAGATCGACGTAGTTTGACAAGCTCTACAACTTGGATTTACCAGTTTTTTTGGCGAATTATCGTGAATTTTTGAAGTGCGTGTTTATTTACACATATTCCCCCCTACGGGTTCCCAAAAACTCTTTCCCCCTGAGAGTTAACTTGACGCTTCGCGTAAGAAATTCTCGCAAGAAATTTTAATTCATTTCTATATTCAAAAGTATCAAATATCATTTTTTGGCGTTAATCGTTGAAATTTGTAAAAATTGGACAGCCTACTGTGGGCGCAGCCGTTGACGTATGACAACCCAAATAAGCGTAATCGAACTGATTTGTCATTCGGTCTCAACGTGTAGACGCATGCGTCGTTAACGCCATCTAATTTGGATTCTTAGTGGTTTGAAATTGCATGGACTTCAGACTTTTTTTCCTAGCATCTGATTAAAAATTAATATTAATCCGACACATACACAACCTAACCATTTGACTTAACACCATTTGGCTTAACAGTTTGCATTTGACACTTTTTTTTTGTCTTTTTTTTCCAGCATTTCCGCCTACGCCCTTGGGGTTTATCACGCCGCCTGAGGGTTTATCAGGCCGGTTTTGGAAGGAGAAAATGGCCTGACAAACCCTCAGGCGGTGTATAACATTTTTTTTTGGATTTTTTCGTTCATTATATTGTTTTATATCATTTTTTATAGTTTCAAGTTTTCCAGGGTTTAACCTACGCACTACCCATGTGTCTTAACAGTTTGCGTTTGATTTAACAATTTGCATTTGAATTAACACCTTTTTTTGGAAAAAATGTGTTAAGTCAAATGGTTAGGTGGTGTATTTGATAGTTTTAATGATGAAAGTACGGCATCGACGAGAATAGTCTTACCTCATGTTTTTTTCAATCTATTGAACGTAGTATAAACTTTTTGTAGGCAAATACGTAAATAAGTTTTTACAGCCGACCTTAGTAAGTTAAGACGGCACCGACTGAATCGGAAAATTTTCTTAAATGTCGAAAGGGTAAAATGTCTAAAGCGGAATATGTCGAAAAAAAAGGTGTAAAGTGGATAAAGGGTAAAGGTAATAACGTGTAAAGGTGATAAAGTGCAAAGTGGATAAAGGGTAAAATGTCGAAANGGCGCTAATCCTATTACAGCCGTTTATCCCATTACGGCCGCTTTTTTCGAGAACCGAAAACGGCCGTAATGGGAGTAAGGACTGTAGTATCTTTCTAATGAATTGGGACACCACGTGGATTTTTATACAAAAAGACTAAAACAACAAATTAGTAATAACACAATGTTGCAATTTAACTGCGCAAGACACCAATAAGTTATTGATTATCATCGGCAATAACCAATTTGTTTATTTTTAATTTGTTTACTAAACTAATGTTTTATAATAAATAACAACGGCCTGAATCATAGAGCCGAATTATGTTCTCTATGGGTTCTGTGGAGATTATGATCAAAGTTATAAAAGCATCTAGATAATCAGAGCCATCGGTTGGTGCAGAATAACCGGTAACTTCCACACGGTCAAAGATAACCTTATTATCATCTTCAAAGACTCTTTCGAAGGCGAACAACAGTTCATTTTCTAAAATTCACTTTAAATACTGGTTATAATAATATAAAAATTAATAAAAAGGTATCATTTAAAATACAAGGGGAGCGCCAAGTAAGGGTAGGTTTCGTGTTTTTCTAAACCTATGAGATGGTTCGACTACACCACCTAACCATTTGACTTAACACATTTTGTTCCGAAAAAAGGTGTTAATTCAAATGCAAATTGTGAAGTCAAATGCAAACTGTTGAGCCATATGGGTAGTGTGTAGGTTAAAACCCTGGAAAACTTGGGACAAAAAAAAGTGTCAAGTCAAATGCATAATGAACGAAAAAATCCAAAAAATTGTTATACACCGCCTGAGGGTTTGTCAGGCCACTTTCTCCTTCAAAAACCGGCCTGATAAACCCTCAGGCGGCCTGATAAACCCCGAGGGCGTAGGCGGGAATGCTGGAAAAAAAAAGACAAAAAAGGACATAAAAAGTGTTAACTCAAATGCAAACTGTTAAGTCAAATGCAAACTGTTAAGCCAAATGGTGTTAAGTCAAATGGTTAGGTGGTGTAGTTTGTCAAACTCAAATATGAGCTGTGACTGTCAATTTATGTGGTCCGAGAAAAAAAGAAAATGGTACGAAAAATTGGAAAAATGGCTCACTTGAAGCGGAGTCAGGAATCTGTCCAATCTTAAAAACTGCAATCTATTGTATCTGCGACAAATCAAAACAGGTCACTAGAAAATTATCAAGATGACCATTTGAGGATAAAACTCAGGCCTCTTTTATTTTCTGTATCACATTTTGCTCGAACTCGAATTAAAATGATCAAATTCAAATAGAGTTTACTCTCTAAAATAGTACCCCGTTTCACACTGTATAATTTAATTCAAAGCTGTCTAAACTGAGTTCAACTTCTGGGCCGTTTTTGCTTTTCACAAAAACTACAAGTTAAGTATAAGTTTTGTCTTTTTATACAACAATTTTTCTCGAACTACCGATCTTTTCGATCTTTTCGGAGTCGACCTTCACATGGTTTCGACTATTTCTGTATGTGACCTTATCAGGCTGAGCCTCTATTATTCGTCATGAAATTTGTATTAGCTAAATTGGTTATACTCACGTAAATACGCGTGTATACGTGAGATCTATTTTTTGAATTAAAATACCAAACATATATACATATATATTCATCGGCTGTCGTAAGGATTAAACTAATATAAGCTCACGGCTTATTATTTTGAAAACCATATATTTTTTTTTATTTTTTGGACCAATAATCTTAGTATTATAATAAGTGAATTGCCGAGTTGATATGAAAATTGAGTTTTTAATATGCTTTTTAATACATTCAGTCGATTCCCATCAGAAACTCAAGACTAGTATTTTTAGTAATGTCTCTACTTTATTCCAAAAAGGTATATAATATTTAAAACTAGTGCAACAACTGTTTGTAAATTTGAGAGAACATGAATGTGTTTAACACATTAAACTTAATAAGTTTAAGCATCAAGAAATAACATTATCCGAAAACCCACACCGAAATTTTAATTTATAACTTACACCAGTGTCTGAGGAAAACAATATGTGAAAAAAAATACTCAAAACTGTTAAAACTGTCACATTTTAACGTAAAATTAACCTTGCCATGTCCACCATGATTCGTGGTCCATGAAGGTCGGGATATTATGGCCCATAACATATGGGCCCGACTAAAATTATCTGTACCAAAATTGAAAAAATATTCATGATTTTTTTTGTGACTGTAAAAAACTATGTCGGTGAAATCTTTCTGAATATGAAGCAATCCGTAATATAAAATTTCTTGTTTGTTTTTATTAAATAAAAGTGTTTATAATAATTATAGTGTTTCCGGGTTTCGAATTTATTTATGAAGGACTTCATTTAAATTTCACTGATGCTGTGAATTACTGCTACGAACATAATGCTACGCTGCCAGTGATCACCTCGGAAGAAAAAGTTTCGGCTTTAAGTCATGAAGGTAGATTTTTAGGACACCGAGTACAATACAAATATCCTCTCCTTTAAATCATGTTTTAAGTAAAACTTTTTTACGAAACAAACACGAACGACAGTTGTGCTTCGACGGCAAATCCGCGGCATGGGACACCGGGAGTCCGACCAGGAAAACTATGGCTCGGAATAAAAAGAGTCACAATAACAAAAAGTAATTCAACGATTAAAAACCAAAGTATTTCATAAAACAAAAAAAAAATCAGTTATTGTAAATAATAAAATTATTCAATTAAATTAAATATAATAATGTTTGAAATTTTTGTAGTATGTTTCGATTATTTTTGAAATCTCAACCTTTTTTTATTTTGAAAATACATCTTTATATTTAAATGTGTCCGATACTAACAAAATTGAGACTTTCTTACCACGTAAAAATATTATCTAATAAAGCCCAAAATATTTTAATTAAGTCGTCCGTGACCTTGAACACCTATAGTTACGTCTCTTCCCAGACGCACCTCTTCCCATTTTTGGGGGTTATCCGCTATTACTTGTAACACTTCAATCTTGTAGAAATTTATTTGGGCTATAACGGGATTTTTCCGATGTTTCCTTTACATAGATCGAGCGCTTAATGAACTTGGGAAATATACAAAAAACTCTTCAAGATTTCGGTTTTTATGTTCTTATTCAGACAAATGGGTCAATGTTTAATCCAACAACACGGTGAAAAACATATTTTGGGGACCCAGGAAATTATTCAATATACTAGACATCGAGTCGGTATTACCCGTTTTTTTCAAATCTGGCGTCTTTTTCGGATCACGAACCTATATTTCTATAAATATGAAATGATTTCGAAAAATGAAATGTTCGCGAGAAAAAGATACAACAGTTCAGTGAAAATATATACGAATATTTTATTTATCGAAAATTTCGACTTATGATTTGAATAGTATTGTTAGATATCCCACTACGATAAACTTGACAACTCTACAAATTGTAGTATTATATTATATAATTATATTATATAATTGCAGTATTATATTATATAATTCGGCTAGTAAAACATTTGAATGGATTTCAACGGAGTCTAAAATGAGAGCACAGGTTTGGTAAAATATATTGGCTCAAATTAAATGAAAAATCTAAGATAGTCAAACATATTCTTTGTGTGTTGTCGCATGGTAATGTACTTTCTGGCAAATGTTTTAGCAACAAATTTTCCACCGTTTTTGGCCAAAATTTGTTCATCAACTACGCCTACATAAAATAAAATCACTTTGGCCATGGGGTTTTTGGCAAAAAACTTCATTTGGGCCTAAAGCTTCACTTGGGCCGAGAACTTCACTTTGACCACGAGATTCACTTGGGCCAAAAAGTTTCACCTAGGCCATAGGCTTTTGGGCAAAAATGCTTCACTTGGGCCGAAAGCTTCTCTGAGGCCGAAAGCTTCATTTGGGCCGAAAGTTTCATTTGGGCCGTGAGCTTTATTTCGGTCGAGACATTCACTTTGGCTAAGGGGTTTTATGCTTTCAATGGGGCTTCAATTGGGCCGAATGCTTCACTTGGGCGAATTGCTAAGTTTAATTCGAAGGTGCCAGGGATTGCTGACGGACCACCATATGGCCTACACTGAAACTTGCGGCCCAAGTGATACTTTGCGGTTCACTCCCAGTTAATAGACGCACGACACTTTTAACCGTCAGGATTCTAATCACAAAAATTAGGTTCTTTGTATAAACACCGACACCAGCAACAACAGAATGACTCGGGATTTGTGAAATTTCATGAGATTGTCCCTTATATTTTTGACGTATAATTTATACCGTATGAACATATAACAGTCGATTCGGTAACGGAGTAAAGTAAGTTTTTGGAGATTTTGGGGCAACCCTAAAATTAGGCAACGGAGTATTAAAATCTTATTTTATTTGTTAATTAAGGCCGGTACATCAATTTGTTTACAACTCACCATCACCATTTAGCCTTATTATATAGCTTATTATATTTTATTTACACCTAACCAGTTTGGTTGACAAGTGTTTCACGCAAAAACTTTTAAAATCGAGGTTTTCGGAACGGAGTATCAGTGGTGAAACAGAGTAACAATTTAATTACCTAAAAGGTAACTGAGTAACAATTTTTGAAAAAAAAAATTGGGACCCTAGGTGTTACTCCGTTAACGAATCGACTTTAATAGGCTAAGTTTATTTGCCGATCCCATGAAATTCCAGCATGCTTGATGAAAACCAGGTCAATACAAGTTCGATTGCGACTATATTTTATAAATTATTTTCAAAATATATGCGACATCCCAATGCAACAAAAATTTGTGAAAATTATACGAAGACGAAAAAATTATTGTCACATTATTCGAACATGTTAAAGCAGAGGCTATCTGGATTAATGTTGATGCAGGTAAAATACTTGGGTCCGCGTTTTAATATTACCGTGTGCGCCCTTATCTTTAACAAAAATATCTCAAAACAGTCATAATTGCTTGAACGGTAACAAGTTAAACATAACGCAGCTGGTATATTTTCGAGCAAGTGGGTTTACCTGAAAAAACGTTAACCACGGTCCCAAAGTCAGTTAACTGCTGCGCGCCCGATTTACTACCCAGTGGCACGCCCGGCTGCGCCTTTTGGCGCATTTTTTGTCGCTTCGCTTCAGATATAATTATAATGTACAAAAACATTTCTTTGTGTATTTAAAGACTTGTTTATAAAGTTTGGTGTTTATGAAATTGGTAGCCGGCTTATATTTCAGCCAATAGACCGCTTTTCACGTGCACTTTATTTTTTTACTTATCAGACGCAAACCACTTACAAACGACTTCGGAGAGGTTGTCTCTAAATTAATACTGCCAACTGAATGAAACAGAAAATTTTTATGCCGATGATCAACTTATAAACGTTATCGGGGTCAAAAAAGGTCCGCCCGGGGTACAATTTTTCCACTTTTTGTTAGCTTTAAAACGTTTTTGGTGACAAAAATGAATAAACTCGGTACAATATGATGCGGATTGAGTCCATTGTTTGAATAAAAAAAGCCGATCCAAAATAACTGAAACTTTTAAGAAATGAGACAGAAAAAACTGAAAATGTGCGCCAAAATGCCCAGCCGGGTGCGCGGGAGTTAAGTACACCATATAACCATGTGAGATAACACATTTTTTCCATAAAAACGTGTTATTTCATATGCAAATTGTTATCTCAATTGCAAACTGTTATCCCCCATGGCCATGCATGGGTAGTGCGTAGGTTAAAACCCAGTAAAACAAAATTGAAAGAAGTTGGTGTTGATTATTTTGACAAAAACTTTCTAAGTGTTGACGGAACTATTTAGCCGAACATTTAATATTTATATGGAAGCTGATATGTCCTTTGGCAATTAATTTGTTTTCGGAACTGATAAAAATCGTAATAAATATCCAAAAAGTGTTATTTCAATTGCAAAATGTTATTTCACATGGGTAGTGCGTAGGCGGAAATGCTGGAACAAAAAAGACCAAAAAATGACGAAAAACTGTTATTTCTGCAAACTTTTATCTGCAAACTGTTATCTGAAATGCAAACTGTTATCCCAAATGGTGTTATCTCACTTGGTTATATGGTGTATTACTTATCTTAAAGATATTATAGTTTTCATCCTGTGTGATACTGTGTACTGAATTTAATGGCACTAGTTAACTAGTATATTTACAGCAACGACATTTGCAACGGCCAGATATCGCTACATACCATTAAAAGGCGATTACACATCAATATTGCTATCTGGCGATTCAATTGTTAACAAAGGTAAAGATCGAAATAATTAACTCGAATAAAAAGTTCGTTAAGCTTGACTGAATGGACGACGTTAACTACCGTATTCCATAGAAAAGTATAATTCAATTCCATAACGACAACTCAATTTTGAAAACAATTTATAATCAGTTATATTGACAAAGTTGTGTTATCTTAACACTTTTGGGACATAGCCGTATCGCGATTTTCAATTATCGAAGTTTATAAATGAATGTATGTATTTTCTTATAAAATTTGACAATAAATTTCAGCGATTTTTGATTATGTCCAGTTTACTAGCACTCTATGATAAACGTTTAATTTAAATTGATTGGTTATATATACTTTCAAGAAAATATTGTTTTATTGGTTTTGTTGTTTTTTATTGGTTTTGATCGTAGAATTCGATCGCAAAATCATTTTTTGAAAAAACCCGTTTTTTAGTCGGTATTTTTTGTTAACGTGAAAAATTCTCATCATCAGCAAATATCGTTTTAGGGGGTTATCAAGGGAGCAAAACCAAAATTTAATGTTTATATTTGAAAATGACTAAAATTTAATCGGAACTAACCATGGTTAACTAAATCTGACCCTTGTTTACAAATTTATTAATTTAAATACCTAACAAGCATATACCACACACTCCAAAATGTTCGTCTTCTAAACACTCTGAAGTCTGGGATATTTTGGTTTTGATCCTATCTGTCATATACCAGTCTTTGCGTGGAGCCGTGGTGGTGCTGGAGGTTGTAGCAACTGTTGTCGTTGAAGTTGTTGTCGTCGTCACTGTTGTTGTTAATATTTGCGTCGTTGTTGGGGATATCGTCGTTGTAGCTGTCGTTTCGGTCAACTCACTTAAAGTGAAATGAGATTAATGTTTGTAAACAACTCTATATACCCGTCCTTAATGTTTTTTTTCTAAATACCTTATAATTTTGTAACCTCTAACTTAGATTTTCTGTCGAATTTTATTCACTAGTTTTTTGACTGCCGCGAGCATAATAACCCCTGCGCAACTATCTGGTAAAATACCTCCCTCGTGCTATTATCTGGCTGCCAGATTCCGGCATGTTTATTTGGTGGCCCGACATTATGGCCCCCGCCAATACTAAAGTAACGTTATTTTAGACACGGCGCGAACTTTTGAACACTGTAGCCCCGCGAGCCATAGTTTGTGCAACAC
>SCLG01001871.1:0-13934 GCA_004367875.1 Oikopleura albicans
GGCGACGCGTCGCGACTCAGGAGCCTTCAACTTTTTTTTATAAAAAATGATTTACTCGATGCATTACGCATTCGAACGTTTGCCATAAAAAACTTGTTTTTAGATAGATCAACGGGATGGAACAATATCGTGTGTCAAAGCTCAAAAGTTGCCCTTTTTATCTAGAAAATAACACCGTATGGCATCGGGTGAGGCAGAGTAAATTTCATTTCACACCAATTTTGTCACGATAAAACGATAAAACGTTTTAAGGACCGGTCAGAGGAGTTGTTTACAAAAAATGCCTCTGACCGGTCCTTAAGGACGGGTCACTACCGTGAGATTGAAAAAATGACAATCTAGAAAAACTAAAATACCAATAACTACTGAGAAACGTATAAGTTATACGGTATAACGTTCGTTCAACGTAATATGAAATGAAGTTAAATTTCCATAATAGATGATTAATTTTAGTAACTAATTCTAGTCTATATGTCTGAGAAATTATACATTCCTAACAAAAAGTTTTTAGTAATAACTTTCAAAAATATATATTACAAACTAAATACCAAGACGCAAAAACAAACTTTTTGACAATAATAATAGTATTAGTACAAAGTTTATTTTTGCATCTACATTAAATTATAAAAATTATCATTATAATGTTTACAGTCTTTATTCAATTTACAATCTGTGAAAATTATTGGCCGATAACCCTAGTTGTTGTGCGTTGCAATTGGTTTGCGTCCAAATGTCACGTGATCGGTATATACACGCTGATTTAAAAGGAGATTAGGGTGGGAAACAAGGAGTCCCCAGAAGTAAAAATCTATAAATTATATTATATAGATATCATTTTGTCTTCTTAACTGATCTAAAATATCAAAACTTTTCAATTTTTCCGTGTACAAAATTAATTATTCAAAAAGACGACATTAAACTGCGTAACATACCCCGTTCACAGGTATCTTTAAATCAGTTATCTTACTGAAATGTATTATTTCGTCATTTTTACGCCTACGCCTTACGTAGTTATCTTGCCACTTTTAGCAAAATAAATGCGCAAGTGGTGTAAATGCCAATTTCAGCACTAGTATCCAATTAAATGGCAATGATTAATGAAAAACATAGAGTTTACCAATTTTTATCTTTTACTGGAGCTTGTCGGTTAAATGGGTCATTCGTTTCTAATTTTGTATTGAGACTTACGATGATTTTATCCAGGCCTGAAATTGAGTAAAAATCTGCATGTTTGGTAATTTAGCTAATCGGCAGAACCTTTGAGTTGATACTGACAACAAGGTGATCACGTTCGACGACAAAAATGTATCATTAAATGTAAATATGATTAATTAATATCTTTCCCAGCATTACATCTTAGACGACCTTTACGCCATTACTTTGTTTGCAAGGGTAACACGCTTTTGGTGCCACATTACTTCATTTTTTGTTACATTGTCTCAGTTGTTTATTATACACGCGGATCAAAAAGGCACACTTTTCAAGCTAAATACATTGACCGGAATGGACGGAATGATTTAATGCTAAGGTAAAAGTGTATCAATAATAACACGTTGACATCTAACACAGCAGGTGTAATAATTTCGCACCAGGTACTTATGATATCACAGTGTCTTCATACAGTCCTTAACCATTTATCGGACGTTTTCAGTTCTCGAAAATAGCGTCCGATAAATGAGCATCGTCACAAAAGAGGTCATTATTATATTAGAATGACCCCATTTTGGCCAAAAAAGCGTCCGATAAATGAGTAAGCGTCCGATAAACGAGCGTCGGATAAATAGTTAAGGACTGTATCAGTTTTTTTTACTATTTCCGCCCAGTTCGCCTACGCACTGCCACTAAAATGGCAGATTTTTTTTCGATTTTTCGGCTATTTTACCTACGCTATCAGGATAACAAGGGTTTATTTCGTTACTTAACGTGTATTTGCCATCCTCATTCAGTTTTTAAACATTTATAATTACTACTCACTGTTTGACATGAGTTTTCGGCGTTTTTTCTTCCGTTTATTCTAGATGGTCAAACTCGAGTTTTTTCCGCACTTCAGAAACTCGACTAATGTTTTCTAGAAAATACGAAAGGAAAAACCGCCGGAAATTCATGTAAAACGCTGAGTACAGAAAAGCTTAAAACGCCCATTATGAAAACATACCGTGTGCTGCAGCTGAGAGTGTTGCGGTGAAGCCAAAATAGTGTAACAAATCATATAAAGACGGCGCAAAGCCCGACAGTTTGTGCTGCAGCACACGGCATATACTTATAAGAAAAAA
Source organism: Oikopleura albicans (assembly GCA_004367875.1). Lineage (NCBI taxonomy): Eukaryota > Metazoa > Chordata > Appendicularia > Copelata > Oikopleuridae > Oikopleura > Oikopleura albicans. The sequence continues at coordinate 2,274 of SCLG01001871.1, forward strand.
ATTACCATAGTTTGGCCACCCGTGTTTATACAGTTAGCCGTTTTTTGGTGACTTATATTCGCTGAGCGCACTCGCGAACAAAAAACGGCTTAGCATCTATATTACCTCACCCTGTACTAATTACCTTGAATAACTCGTTTCTGAGCCGGTTTATTGTCCTTCAAAACCTCCGCAAAAATCGGGAAAAACCACATGTGTCCAATGACGGAGTCCTGCGATATATCATTTTTCCAGTATAACCCATCGCACCGCTCACACGAAATTCCATCACTAGAGAAAAAAAAATTATCACGAAACATACGTGCTGGATTACATTGCCGCGATAACAGTTTAATCCGTACAATCACCTGCATTAATCGATGTCTTAGAAACTACTTAACAACTGATATCAACAGGTTCATTATAATTGGTCCATTTTACGTGAAGTATGCACATTTCGCCTAAATCTAGGTTTTATTTTTGGAATGCTAGTTATTTAAAACTACGAGATACGGTGTAAAACAGGGTTTCGGAATAATTTGCTTTGGTTTGTTTTTCGGCGTGACTATTTTGTCTGGTTTTGAATTTATTGAACTGACGAAATAACTGGGTTTTTTTCGATTTGGCTTGATTTAAGTAAAAAATTGGAGAACACGGAAAACCAATTATAAGGTCATATAATAGTAAAACCTTATAACCGCTTTTTGCCTCAAAAATTGCCCCAGCTACCGGTTTAGTCTCATGAAAATCGGCTGGGCGTTTCTAGAATAGAGTAATTTTCTTCCCTTTTCTTGTAATGGGGTGCCCCTATTGGCCAATATCATCTTAAAATATGCCGACACGGTATACTAGAAACGCACAGCCGATTTTCATGAGACTAAACCGGTAGCAAAGGTAACGAAAATGGGAGCCTCAGCCTAGGGCCTCAATGATTGAAAAAAAAAATACGTCAAAGAATATTTTTCAAAGCTCGTCTTTTTAACTTGTTTTTTATGTATTAAAGTGTTAAAAATTACAATTACAGTTTACTAAAATCATAAACAAGCCTATTTGACTTAGTATATTTGAGCTGAAACATGCAACTTTCGGCTAAATCTAGGTCTTCTTTTTGGAATGCTAGGTATTTACTTAAGATGCGGTTTCGGTATGGAAGTTTCCACCAAAATTATTCTCATCGGTGAATTGGAACCGCTCCATCGTTAATATTTATGTAATTTTTTCTCTTCTTTTGCCTCATGCAAATGTAAAACACAGTGCTTTTCCAAAGATATACCTAACTTTGTAAACACTTACAACTATAGTATATGCTTCTATTTCAAGGAATAAATGGATATAAATATATTCGTATCATTGGTTTGGTTAAAAAAAAGTTCTTGTATTCGATTTCATTAGGAAATTTTCATATACAGGAGTTTTTTGGAAACGTTTTTTTTTTCGAAAAGACACTTTTTTTGAAAAAAAAACATATACTGACGTTATTGCCCCTCAAGGAGAAGGAATATTATTTTAATAAACCAAGCCCTCATAGCATCTGCTTGAAAGATTTGAATGTTTTATTATTATTATATTTTATTTTATTTTGACCGTATTTATTTGACGTTTTTCAAATATGGTACTAGAAGTAAAAGTATTTTTCCAGTACAAAAACGCTAACATCATTTACCTTGTTTTGTTAAACAGATTCCATCTAGAAGGGTCTCCCTGGTTATCGGTTGCAATACTACGCGACAGAAGGCCCTTAACTTGTGTCACATTTGCCAACAATTCCATACCAATAAAGTTTTTCCATGCTATGTCATAGGCTGTTTTTAAAGGGTTACAATGTGGCGNACTTTCAAAATTGTGTAAAGAGAATAATGTGTATTAAATACAACAAACCAAAATTTTGTTCAGTTGTAAACAAATTGACCCTAGCATCCTTAAAATTGTTAAGTTAAGTTAAGTAACACATATTTCAAGGTCGAAAAGCAGCGATTGATAATTTTGAACTGTACCTATGTGCTAGGAGAGAAAGTAAAATAAGATAAAAGTAAAAGAAAAAAAACTCAGTTCCAATATACTGTGTTTATGATTTACACAAACAAAACTTGGAACGTAAACATTTGACTGAACCTTTATACTAAACTAGGGTGGGAACGAGAAAGTGGAGGTCTGGCGGAGTTCCCCATTTTTTGATATTTTGTTTGCCTGCTCAAGACCAACAATGTAGAAAAAAAAAATTGAAAAAAAAAGTTCAGCAACATGTTCAAATATGATAAATTATGAACACTGTCATCCAGAAAAACTTTGGGTTTCGAACAACGGGAAATTGAATCCAGGCAATTGAAATCATGAAATACCTCAGAAACCAATGATTTTTCTTATACGGGATAATCAAAACTCAAAAAGTCCAAATAAATTGAAAAAAATCATCATGTCACTTGTTGGCACTAGAGAGCAATGGGACATTTGACCGTTTGGTGAAACCCCGATTTTGTTTTTTTTCGGAGTTAGACCTTGAAAATTGTTGGAGTAACTAAATCGACCCTCATGAACACGATAGACTATATTTTATACGAAAAGAATACACCCCTGCGCTCTTATCCGACAATATAGTGTAATTTTGGTTTTCTTAGAAGTTAGAGCCTGAAACTTTCTGGACCTACTAAATCGACCCAGGTGAAGACGATTATCAACCTTTTAGACACAAAAAAAATACCCCAATGCGCTCTTATCCGACAATATAGGCTAATTTTGGTTTTCTTAGGAATTAGAGCCTGAAACTTTATGGATGTACTAAATCGACCCAGGTGAAGACGATTATTAACATTTTAGTTTAAAAATATACCCCATGCGCTCTTATCGTACAAAGTAACTCCATAAATGGGTTTCTTACGAGTAAGGCGTTGAGACTAGGATACGAATAATGCAAAACCGGTCATTGACAGTTTAGGAGCTAATAACTGGAACTTCGCTAGTATACCAAGTTCATTGCCCTGGAAATTTTAGTACTAAAATTGGAACTAATTTTTAACCCTTAAATGCCTGATTTGACAATGAGAACACCAAAAAATCGATATTTTTAGATGCAAGAGTCAAGAACTGAAACTTGTGAGAGTTACTAAGTTTAACAGTCCGAAACTTTTCGTGCTAAAACTGGAACTAATTTTTAACCCCTAAGTGCCAGAATTGATAGTAAGAACAAAAAATCGACATTTTTAGATCCCAGAGTTGAAAACTGAAACTTGTTAGGGGTACTAACACTCCAACAAATTTGGTGATTATTGGATAACCAAATGGGCCCACGAAGCGGGGCTACATTGGATGCGATGACCCTATTGGATTACCGAATGGGCCCGCGAAGCGGGGCTACATTGGATGCAATGACTCTATTGGGTTACCGAATGGGCCCGCGAAGCGGGGCTACATAGGATGCGATGACCGTATTGGATTACCGAATAGGCCCGCGAAGCGGGGCTACATAGAATGCGATGACCCTATTGGGTGACCGAATGGGCCCACGAAGCGGGGCTACATAGGATGCGATGACCCTATTCGATTACCAAATGGGCCCGCGAAGCGGGGCTACATAGGATACAATGACCCTATTGGATTACCAAATGGGCCCGCGAAGCGGGGCTACATAGGATGCGATGACCGTATTAGATTACCGAATGGGCCCGCGAAGCGGGGCTACATTGTATGCAATGACTCTATTGGGTTACCGAATGGGCCCGCGAAGCGGGGCTACATAGGATGCGATAACCCTTTTGGATTGCCGAATGGGCCCGCGAAGCGGGGCTATATAGGATGCAATGAGCGTATTGAATTACCGAATGGGCCCGCGAAGCGGGGCTACATAGGATGCGATAACTCTATTGGGTTACCGAATGGGCCCACGAAGCGGGGCTACATAGGATGCGATGACCCTATTCGATTGCCAAATGGGCCCGCGAAGCGGGGCTACATAGGATGCAATGACCGTATTTAATTACCGAATGGGCCCGCGAAGCGGGGCTACATAAGATGCGATGAACCTATTGGGTTACCGAATGGGCCCGCGAAGCAGGGCTACATAGGATGCAATGACCGTATTGCATTACCGAGTGGACCCGCGAAGCGGGGATACATAGGATGCGATGACTCTATTGGATTAGCAAATGGGCCCGCGAAGCGGGGCTACATAGGATGCGATGACCGTATTGGATTACCGAATAGGCCCGCGAAGCGGGGCTACATAGGATGCAATGACCGTATTTAATTACCGAATGGGCCCACGAAGCGGGGCTACATAGGATGCAATGACCCTATTGGGTTACCGAATGGGCCCGCGAAGCAGGGCTACATAGGATGCGATGACCCTTTTGGTTAACCAAATTGGCCCGCGAAGCGGGGCTACATAGGATGCGATGACTCTATTGGATTACCAAATGGGCCCGCGAAGCGGGGCTACATAGGATGCGATGACCCTATTGGGTTACCGAATGGGCCCGCGAAGCGGGGCTACATAGGATGCAATGACCGTATTGAATTACCGAATGGGCCCACGAAGCAGGGCTACATAGGATGCGATGACCCTTTTGGTTAACCAAATTGGCCCGCGAAGCGAGGCTACATAGGATGCGATGACCCTATTGGATTACCGAATTGGCCCAACGAGATGATCAGGCTCCTCGGTTAAAATCTGACGAGTTAGGTGGTTGCGAACATGCCGACTACGGCCTCCAGTCTAAGTTCTGTCACCTGCACGTTGCCTTTTTAATCACGGTTTTCGGTGATTCCATGGTCGCGCATGAGTAAACCAATAAGCATGAGTAAACCAATAAGCATGAGTAAACCAATAAGCTAGTCAGACTCTATGGAGCTCCGCTTCGCGGGCCCAATGCGGTAAACCAATAGGCTAGTCGGACTCTATGGAGCCCCGCTTGGCGGGCCCAATTCGGTAAACCAATAGGCTAGTCGGACTCTATGGAGCCCCGCTTCGCGGGCCGAATTCGATAACCCAATAGGCTAGTCGGACTCAATGGAGCCCCACTTCGCGGGCTCAATTCGGTAAACCAATTGGCTAGTCGGACTCTATAGAGCCCCGCTTCGCGGGCCCAATTCGGTAACCCAATAGGCTAGTTAGACTCTATGTAGCCCTGCTTCGCTGGCCCAATTCGGTAACCCAATAGGCTAGTTAGACTCTATGAAGCCCCGCTTCGCGGGCCCAATTCGGTAACCCAATAGGCTAGTTGGACTCTATGTAGCCCCGCTTCGCGGGCCCAATTCGGTTACCAAATAGGCTAGTCGGACTCTATGGAGCCCCGTTTCGCGGGCCCAATTCGGTAACCCAATAGGCTAGTTGGACTCTATGTAGCCCCGCTTCGCAGGCCAAATTCGGTAACCCAATAGGCTAGTTGGACTCTATGGAGCCCCGCTTCGCGGGCCCAATTCGGTAACCCAATAGGCTAGTCGGACTCTATGTAGCCCCGCTTCGCGGGCCCAATTCGTTAACCCAATAGGCTAGTCGGACACTATGTAGCCCCGCTTCGCTTGCCCAATTCGTTAACCCAATAGGCTAGTCGGACACTAAGTAGCCCCGCTTCGCGGGCCCAATTTGGTTACCCAATAGGCTAGTCGGACTCTGTGGAGCCCCGCTTTGCGGGCCCAATTCGGTAACCCAATAGGCTAGTCGGACTCTATGTAGCCCCGCTTCGCGGGCCCAATTCGGTAACCCAATAGGCTCATCAATATTTGCAGATGCAGAAAAAATATTTTTGCCTTATAGGACACGAGCGCAGTATATATGATGATGGAAATGCGGGAGACTGCGTTATATACTTTTTTCTGTTACAACTTTGTCACAGTACCATTTTTTGTTAAAAAGTATTTTCTGCCTGATAGGATATGAGCGCAGTACAGTGCAGTGTTGATATTTTTCACATTAATTTGTAAGTGCTGAGCTGTCACAAATGGGTTATTCCCGAAATGCGTAAGATTGCGGAACATATTTGTTTCGTGAAAATCGGTTTTTAGAACAATTTTTGACAAGAAAATTGAATTCTCACCTGGTACGGTAAGAGCGCAGTACAGCGCGGTATTGATATTTTCCATAGTTAGTGCTTAGATAATAAGCTTTCGAAACGGAGTTATTCTAGAAATGCGGGAGATTGCGAAACATATTTGTTTCGTGAAAATCGGCTTTCAGAACCATTTTTTGACAATAAAAATTAATTTTTGCCTTGTACGCTATGAGCGCAGTACAGAGCGGTGTTAATATTGTCCATAGTAAGTGCTTAGATAATAAGCTTTCGAAACTGAGTTATTCCAGAATTGCGGGAGATTGCGAAACATACTTTTTCTTGTAAAAATCTGCCTTTAAAACTATTTTTTTCACAAAAAAAATCTTTTTTTGCACTGATACGATAAGAGCGCAGTACAGCGCGGTGTTCATATTGTTCACCTTAGGTGCCTAGGTAATAAGTGTTCGAAAACTAGTTATTGCAGAATTGCGCCAAATTGCGGAACATCTTTTTTTCGAAAAAATCGGCTCTCAGAACCCTCTGGCCCTTATGGAAGTAGACACGTCAACCAGCTCTGTGACACAATTTATAATAATATTTATAACATTATTTATAAACTTTTTTATAAACTTTTTTATAAACATTTTTATAAACATTTTTTCACAAAATAAAGTCGATTTTCGCTTGATATGATAAGTTCGCAATACAGCACGGTGCTGATATTGCTCGTACTTGAATCTTGAAAAATTTACTTTCTAAAATGACTCATTGCAGTCTTGCGGTAGAATGCCAAATACATCATTTGAGCAAAAAATCAATTTTTTAAGCTTTTTTTTGAATGGGTATTTTTTGTGAGAAATCGAGCGCAGTAGAGCGCGGCTCTGATATTTGCCACACAAAATGGTTAGTCTATGAGCTTTCAAAATCAGGGTATTAGAGAACTGTGGAGGCCTGCGGAGCACATTTTTCAGGCCAAAAACCGTTTTTTGGGTCACTTTTTGCTCAAAAGCGCCTCTTTTAAGAAATTTTCCTATTTTTTTAATATGATTTTTGAAACCGCCAGGGTCGATAACGTATGTCCACATACTTCATTCGTCCTGATTACGTAATTAAAAAACCTCGAAAAGTTCACCAAGCAATCCCTACCTATTATTATGAGCTGAGGAAAAATCAGTCATGAACAATCATTCATTTGAACATGTTGCTGGGCACGAAAATTCACACAAAGATAGCTGATACATTGAGGATGAAAATACGTAAATATAGGCAACTCCGCCATTTCCCTTGGTCTTTTCCAGAGTCAATTAGTTTGAAAAACCTCATTTTGTGCCTTATAGCCACGTTCTTTGAATTTTTTTTTGCCATTTTTGAAATCTCCGACATCGATTACCTACCCTCCATATATAATTTTTTTGTTTCAACCACCCTCATTTTCGGTCGTTCCCACCCTATACTAAACATTTGCAATAAAACGGATTCAAATTAAAATTGCTTAGAACAAAATATACGATTTATTTTCGCTTGAAATAGTTTTATTTTATTTTTTCATTAGACTTAATAATAAAAAACTACAAGAAATGGTGTACGCATTGGAATTTGCCAGTGAAGTTTATTTTTTTCACAAGAATCATCGTGCCAAAGGAATAAAATTAGTAAAATTTCATTTTCGCCAGTTACCTGATTCAAGGAATTGTGCCCCACATTAAATTATACACCAGTATTTGTACCACCAGTTATTAGACCAATTATTGGACCAATTGTTAAACCAGTTATTAGACCAGTTATGTTCAGAGGTCGGCACTTGGGTACCCGACCCGATCTCCTACCCGAGTAGACCAGTACCCGACTCGGGTAGGATTCGGGTCGGGTAGCCATTTATACTCGGGTCTAACTCGGGTCGGGTTTACAGTTTTTTTTTTAATACCCGAGTCGGGAAAATGGTTATGTTAGTCTAATAGCAAAAGTGCGAAAAAAAGTGTTAAGATAATTGAATTTCGTTAGATAATTGGGTAGGGCGACACCCAAAAAAGTGTTAAAATAACCCAAATTTGTAAAGATAAGTGGTCAGGGGGCGTATGTGCTTATAAAATAACCCTATGCATCAATTACGGTTATTAACATAAAAGTCGCTCCGTCTGAAATCGTAAAATGTACAAATTGAATAAAGTCGATAAAATATAAATTCCTCAAATGATACGCCAAATTGGATTATCCTGGAATTGGACTTATTAAGTTGTATTTATTTGTTTGAAGTAAAAAGCGTCCCGGAAATGGCCTTTTCTGAAAAGTGAAAAGTGTGCCTGAATGGGTGGGAAATAATTGGCATAGCCCATATACATAAAAATATGACTACGGCAAAGTGTTCGTTTTTCGGGTTACCCTGGTGGCATATGGAATTTTTTTTCGAAAGTTATATACTTATTTAAAATCATGCCTTTTGCGGTTAACCGGGCTCTAATGAAGGGGTTATTTTTCTCCGGACTATTTCCCAGGCATGATTTTTTAGATTATACAGAATTTCAACCGTAGACTCAAATATAAAAGCCATTTGTCGAAAATGAAGGTCATTCCTGAAACTAAAGCCCCTTTAATGCACCGTAAATCCTGGCGTGGTTAACCATCGGTGAGCATAGAACTCTATAAAATTCATATTTTTTCAGATTTTAATCGACCACACGATTGGAATAACGATATTGCGCTGCTCAAATTGGATCGCCCTGTCACATTCAACGATAAAATTTCACCACTTTGTCTTCCGGCCGAAAACGTTTGCTTCAAAGAAGGTAAGTTCAGTCGAAACAACGTTTTTTTTTTATAATTTTTAGGTCATGCTGACATAATAGTAAAATAAGCAAAATTGGTATCATTATCAAGTTAACTCTACTCAGACATAGTGGTAGTTTACTGCCAAAAAATGTTTTTTTAAGTTTTAGGTCATGCTGACATAATAGTAGAATGAGAAAAATGGCTATCACTATTCGTGTATAAGTTCTTCAATCATACTTTGATTACATTTTTTCGGTTTTAGATGAATTTTGGTATCACACCGCGGTGCACCGTGACTTTTGCGTGATTGTGATTCAAACTTTTTTTATTATTATACACACTGAGTTTTAGACTTTTTAGACTTTTGAACAAATTAATAAAAATCTAGAAAAAAAATGGAAGAAAAACCGCCGAGAATTCATATGAAACGTAGAGTAGTTTTTTATGTTTTTAAGAACAAAGGTCTACGTTCGAAGAGTTCATCTGTGGATAGATTTTTGTCAAAATTAAGCCATTTTGATTATTTTGTTCATTTCTTTTGAAATGAAACCGAAAACAAGGGAACGTGTTGAAAAAACAGAAATCCAGGAAAGAAACGCCGAGAATTCATGTGAAACGTTAAGTAATTGTCATGTTTGAGGAAATATAAGTCTATGTCTGACGAGCCCATCTGTTTCAAAATCCGTTTTTTTCTGTTTATAAAATTGTTTTTATACACGTCTAACTTGTTGAAAACGTTAATTCAGAAAAAAACGCCGAAAATTCTTATAAAACGTTGAGTAGTTTTTTTGTTTTAACAGTCATGCGGTAGCTAGCTACCCAATTTGCTCTAGCGCACCAAATAATGAACGGATTTTTTTGATTATTATTTTATTTTGAAGCCCTGTTCTTCTTCTCTTAGTGTGGTGATTTTCAACCTTAACCCTCGTCCTCCACGGACCCAAACGTAAAAAAAATTTCAAAAAAAAATTTTCTCCCATATAAAAACGTACAAAATTTTTTTGTATTCAAATCCGTCGNTTATGCCTCGAAGTGTATTCTAATACAGTCCTTGATTCCATAAGGGGCGCTACCATTACGGCCGTTTATCCCATAACGGCCGTTTTTTTCCTCCAAAAAGTGATTATCCCATAACGGCCGTTTTTATTAACTCATTGAAAAATAAGGCATTTCAATGCAAGTGTCAGGAATTAACCATTATAATACAAAACTGGCAAATAAATCATTAGGAATAAGTCGTAAAATAACCATTTTAAAATTAAATAGGCCATTTTATTTCAATTTTTTCCCACATTAACCTCATTTGGGGCCTAATTCCGTAACGGCCGTTTACCCCATAAAATTATTGAATCAAGGACTGTAGTAAAACTTCGTAGTAAAACTCCTTACACGACTTCTTGCGTTAAAGCAACACTAGTTGTAATGGATCATTTAAAAAATTTTAAAACAATTATCTAATAATTTATTTACCGGACGGAAGATTCGCTTCCACACATGGTAAGTTTTGTTAAAAAAAACTAGTACTACTAGACAACTATGTCAAACCCTGTCGCCAGTTACGCCTACTGTATTCGGAAGTCGCTAGTCACTCCATATGTCCGGGCGCATGAAAATTATTTGCTGCGGCGTGAACTTGAAATCGATTTCGAATTGAACAAAAAATACTTCACCGAGAGCCTCTTCTACTTTTCAATGTTTAGAAGACGACGTACTTATATGATAGTTACGGATATATTTTTCCGAGCTATTTTAATAATAGCCACGGGTTGCCAAATACAATTGCATTTTTTACCACTGGTCAATATTTCAGTCCCCAGTCGAACACGGATAATCTGGATGATAGCATTTTGCAACCAATTAAAGCCTATTGTGCCTTTTTCTCATTATCAAACGAGAAAAATCCTGGAGCTGATTTGAGTGAATTTGGAAAGCTGACGTCGTCCATTGTTATTTTTGTGGCAATTTTATTCAAATTTGCCCTGGACTTGTTCTTATTTCCTTTTCGGCCGTTTATGTTGAATGTGCTCAACTTGGCATGTGCTGTATTTTTATTCGTGAATAGTCAGGCTTCAAAACCTCTCCGAAATAACTTTTTCGAAGTATTAGCGGATTTTATTACTTTTACTGTATACAAATANTTTTTTGCAAACCCTTCCTATAACAATAAACTAGGGATTTGAAAGAGGAATTTCAAAAATAATTTTTTGTTCGTGAAATAATGAGTTTTTATTGTTTTTATCAACTTTCAACTCGAAAAAAAAATATTTTTTTGGACAAAATCTAAAAATGTTCTCTAACCAAGCGCTAAAAAAAGAACTTGCAATTTGATTAAAAAAAGAATTAGATCGTTAGGGTTTGCCGTATTAACGGAATATTGTTTAAGGTACTTTTTGGACACCATTTTTTGAGTAAAAATGATAATATATGGTGTTTTTAGCAAATAATGCGGTCTTAGTTTTTGATCAAATTAATTGTGTATTTACTTTGAAGTCTTCTAATGATTATAAAAGCAAAATGAAATGAAACCAAATACGCAAACAAATTTTAGCAAGGACCACTATTGTGAATGATTTCGTCTTTCACCCAATATTTTCAAAATTTGAAAGGGTCAAAATTTCTAGATTTTTTTGGCGGAAATAAAGTTTTTCCACTTGAACTCATTCATGATACATTAAAGGTTTACTTGAAGTGAATTACACGCATACAACACGGTCAAATAAAAAAATGATGTTCATTTGTAAACAAATTGACCGTACTACCCTTAAAACTTTTTCAATGGTCAATTGAGTCGAAAAGTATAAAAAGTAAGAAAAAAATTGATTTGTTAAGAAATTGACTTTATCATCCGTAACAGTCAAAGGAACGAGTCACGTGTTATAGGAGATCATGGATCAGATCAAGTTCTTATATAAAAATGGCTATTTTCCGTTAA
>SCLG01001873.1:0-14860 GCA_004367875.1 Oikopleura albicans
ATTCTACCATCCAATGATTGGAATTGGGCTTTTTGTGTTATTGCTTTTTGACCAACGTAAAGATCAAACATCTTAGAATCTGCTGCCCACTGTGCACATTCACAAATAAGGTTTCTAGGAACTCCGATAGCGTGTGCTGCCAGTAATGACGTACGTCGCATCGTGTAGGAGTTAAAAACATTATCTGGAGGCATTGATTGTCTTAATGTTGTATAGCAATTTTTTGTTGCCCTTTTAACATTTTTTAATGATAGGGGTGCCAATTTATTGTTCACTATTTTAGGAATCATGACTGAATCCCAATTTTGATTTGTGCTTATGGCTCTTTGTTTTCCTAGATTGATTAATAGGAAAATGGCCTTTCCCAAGGGGTTAAATACGATGCCGTTCCTATCTACATGACCTATTGTAAAAACCGAAAATTTTGTAAAGCCTTTGTTAGCAGTTTTATGTTGAGTGACTTTACAATACGACAGAATTACTGTTTGTAAAACTTGATTCCCATTAACTGTTAATGTAAAGGATTTTTTCTCTATTAACTCTGTCATTTGTTGAACTGAAGTATAATAAAATTCCTTAAACCGTAAAAATGAGAAAAAGTGAATTAGTAAAATTGAGGCGTCGATTTGTTTGTTGTCCCAAATTGGCGTATCTGGAAAAATGGAATTCACTTTGTGTTTTAATTCAATCGAGTCGCAGATATCAAAAATGTGTTTCAAAAAATCTGGGGAATGAATGGGGAAGGTTTTAGCAGAGGGTTCTGGGGAGGCTACCCGGACTTTGTTAATTAGAATGTTATGAAAAAATTTTTGTCTTTCATATGAGTCGAAATTTGCTTCTGTAAGGTTTTGTAATTTTAAATATTTTATTAAGCCCCAGAATGCTCCTGAAATAGAACTTTCTGCTAAAACCTTCCCGTGTTTTTCAAAATGTTGTTGTATCCATATCATAAAACTATTATAAAGATCTGTGGGAGAGCTGAGGTGTAATGGTGCAAATGATTTTAGTATTTGTAATACTTTACTAAATCGTGGTTGTGGTTTTTCAAAAACCTTATTTAAATTTATTGCGAATCGTCCTCCAAGAGGGCTTGTGCATCTATTTCTTGTTGTTCCGCCACTTCCATTTCGGTTTTCTAAAATTTTTTCGTGATTTTTTGTTTCTAAAGTTGACGTAGTTGGGGGAGAAGAAGTACTTGCCCCGTGATAACCTCTTCATGGTCAATTTCTTCGAAAGAATTGTTCTTCGTTTCAGTTGACTCTTGAATGTTTACTCTTAAGCCTTGAACTTCAGCTTGTAAGTCCTCAACTTGAGCGCGAAAGATGGCGAAGTTATCATTCATTTGGGTGATTGTGTCATCCAAGTTTTTTGTAACCCGAGTGAGTCTTGTTTTTTGTCGCGATACCACTTTTAGTAGCGTTTCATTCGTGTTTTGTAACTTACGAATAAGTTTAAGCGGAATTTCATTCTGAGGTTTTACCTTATTAACGGATTCATTCGTTGAAAAATAATGAGGGGGTCGAAAATATTCTTCTATCAGAGTTTGATTGATTAAATTAATCCTTTCCTTATTTAGTTTAAGATTCGCGGGGGTAACGCGTTTTGGTGTTTCGGTATGCATGTACTGGACATCGTCTAAATGTTGAAAAGCCATTTCTAAAAATAACCGATGTTATAATTTTTGTTTTAACGTTCATTTTCTTGACAAGTGTGAAAAAACATGTTTTCAGGAAAAAAAAGAAAAAATAAAGATAAGGACGTTAATTTAATTTTGAGTATTCCGTAGAATTGTTTTTGGGATAATAGAGTGTATTATCGCCCTTATCTTTTCGAACTTGGCAGGTTTTCTTAACAATCTCTACAGGGATCACATTGTTATTGTATCCCAATTTTGAAATGAATGAACATTCAAAATTGTAGTGATTTCCCTGGCAAACCGCACAAAGTAGGACTTGATCAGTTTTGGACACACGTGACCCTTCATTATTGACTTCAAAGAACAGAAAATTTGGGTTGATCCGGTTGCTAAAATCTATTTTGTTATAATTTTGGTACCTTGTAAAAAATAAGCACCATAAATTCTTAGAGTAGTAAATTTCGGCATAATAATTTTTCATAATTCTAGTAATTACTGTAACTGACATTTACTTTCTCCAAAGATTCTACTGTCTTCATTTATCATTTATATTCTGCTTCTTTAGGCTTGAGGATGATTTGATAATAAAATGGTAGGATTAGGAAACTTCCCCCCCTTAGTATGATTCAGATCAGGGATAATTGACCTTGGATATACTAATTTTTGTAACCGAGTTTAGGACTGAAGCCTAACTCGGTCCCTTCTTAAAATTTAAATGATAAATGATTGTTACTGTTATTAAATTAATCACCTTTTTCTTTGTTGTTTAAAATCTCTTTTGGGCTGAAAATTTTGTTGTTGTTGGCCCCGTTTTCTAAAACCGCCACCGGTATTGTTGCCCGAATTACTCCCTGGGGTAAAACTGCCACCTTTTTTATTGATGGATTGTAAAATGGTGCGTTTTGTGCCTGAACTAAATCCGTCCAAGTTAACACCGCCCTCGGTTTCTTCGAGTGCCATTCGTTTATCAAACTTTCGTTTGATAACGAAGGACTTACAATTCTTTTTGGTAAGGCACATAATTTCTTTCATGACATTTTTAGGATTTTTCCAGCGAAGAAGCTGTCTTTTAACATCTCTGATGATCTTAGGAAATGGTTTTAGAAGAATCAACAGTGCTTTGATGTAGTCTGACGTCAAAATTAAGTCATCCTCTGTATTGTGTGTCATGAAAGAAATGAGCAACTTTGTGGCTGATGGGAATTTAGCCAATTGGTTGCGCATTTTTTGTTCCCATTGAACGAATACTAAAATATCAGTATGTTCAATTGTCCACCGTTGGATTAACTCGAGAAATTGTTGGGCGTGTAATTGGAGGATAACGTCGGCTGTAATGATTGGGTATTTTTCATCCTCATTATCTGATGATTCCTCTCCTGACGAAGAGTCATCTCGAAGCATCTTTTTACTTGTTATTTTGGCCAGTTTTTTGGGATTCCTAAAAGTTAAATTCTTTTTGTCAAATATGATCAAAACAAAAAATGGGTGTAATTGGGTGAGAGAGTGTAAATCAAAAAAAAAAATTGATTCACGCGAGAATTTTGGTATCCTCCTGAAACTCGGTCAGTGTTTTATGACGTTCCGAGATTTCTATTTTTAGTTGACCAATTTTGGTTTTGAGTGAATGAATGAAGTTAGTTGGGGAACCGAATTTGTCTAAATCAGTCCCTTGTGCTTGTGTTTGTAAGAATTCACTGCCATTGATTATTTCTGAGAACGATTTCGAGCCTAGAGCTTCGCGTTCAACAAGATGCACTGATCTCACGAGTTTTTCAAGAATATCTTGTTTTTCCCACAAAATATGGAACGACTTCTCTTGCGAATTCTTGATTGCTTTTTGAATCGGTTTGATTGCTTTTTTAGCAGTAGTATTCGCAAAAGAGGTCGTGGCTTCCTTATCCGTGTCTTTCAAGATTTCATGATAATCATTGAGAAGTTCATTTTGAGACGGCATGCTAAAAAATAAAAACTTATAAAAACTTAATTTTAGCCTTATGAATGTTGAGTCATGAAGAAATGCGGGAGAAAAAAAAATAAAAAGAAGAATGGTGAGAAAAAAAAATTTTAGAAGGGTTTTTTTAGATTTCTTAGTTTTCGTTAATTTGTTTCATCATTTTAATTGCCCGTCTGAATTCGGGTTTGAGGCCAGAATAGTCGTCTCCTTCCAAACCGAATGATTCGTTGATCATATTATTTAGCGCCGAAACTCTAGCCGCACGGTTGGTGACAACAGGGGCGAAGAGTAGTTTTTCTAACTTATGATTTGAAATTGTACTTGTACTTTTAATTTCATTGATTTAAATTTCTATTTTTTGAGACTTTTGATTTGTGAAAAAAACTTTAAAGATTACCGTTTGTATTTTTAATTATTTCATATCATAACTGGGGTTAAATAATTGGTCAAACTGGCTAAAGCATCATTTCGTGTCAACGCTTCATGGCCCAGTGTTTCACAAAATTCTTCTTGAATTGGGTTGTCTGATTCTTCAGAGAAATCAGTGTAGCCCGTTTGGTAGTTTTCGTGATCCCGTAGGTCCCGGATTGGGCCGTTTTCGTAGACGTTTTTAATAAATTCCCCGGAGTCGTTGCTGTATGGGTTAAAATCTAAGTTTTCACAAAACACAAAAAAAATCTTAATTTTAAGGAAAAGCTTTTTCAGTATTTTAACTTATCCTAGTGATTGGATTTGGGCAATTGTATTTGTCTATGGTGGTTGTACGGTTTTGTAAATTAGCATACCATCCAATAGATCCGTCCTTTGAATTAATAAACGGGCCAGAGAAGTATTGTGGTGAGATCTTCTCGGCTCCATCTGCGAAGTTGTAGATCTCTACGAAGCTTCTTTTCCCGGTCGGGATCGGGACCGATTTCGATTTTTCATTAAACTCGTTTTCGAGAATTGTTGCACCGCAAGCAATCTCCGAAAATTGTTTTTCAATAGACATTCTTAAAATTTTAAGCTTGTTAATAATTTTTAGCGTGAACTTGATATTAGCCGGTCAGTAAACAAAGTGGCGTGTGGTGATAGAGGCGATAGGCTTGTGAATGCTATTGAGAAAAAAATATTTTTAGAAATCTTGACCCGTCCCCTCTTTTTCGAAATGGCAGAAGGAAAAAAAAAAATTTAGGGATAAGTGAGGTGTGACAGTTAACGAGTCTAAACAGAGCGAAAACAAAATGGCTCCCTAGTAAAACACAAAATTGAAGACTTACTAGGGAGTGTGCAAAAAAAAATTATGGGTGTATGGCTTTGTTCACTTTCGAGCTAATGTTTGGCTTTGAGTCCGATAAGTGCTGGAGACGTTGGCCATGTCCACATAATCGGCGTACTTTTTTATCAAGACGGCGTTCATGGAGTTGCGTTGGCGTCCCGTGCGTCGCTGCATTCGTTTTCCGGCCTTTCTCAAGTCGCGTCCGGTACATTTGTACGTTGTGCCTGGCCCAAGAATACGATGGCCCGCTGCGATTTGCCAGGATCTGACCTGGACGACCCATGTTGCGGCGGCAGTACAGTTGATATTCAACGATAGTTCGCCTTTCGTGAGGCTTGCGAAGTCGGCGAATGGGATTGCTGTGAAAATGTACTTTGCAAAGAGGGCTTTGCGAAGCCAAAACAGATTTTGCAACTCTTCGGCCGGTATGTCCACGAGCGTATTCGACTTGGCTCCTAAATTTGGATTTTATTAGTGGTTTATAATTTTTGTTTTATTTTCGAAGAAACTTTTTCATATGTTTTTTATTTTAAATTTTGATTTTGAAAAAAAAAAAAATTATTACCATGTAACAAAAAGTTGAGCATTTTCGTTTTTTCGCGTTGGGCCAAATTGGTTGATCTTTCGACCGCCCGTGGCAACTTTTCGTCGAGGATGTTTTTGGCCTCCGTAATGGCGTTCCTAAACGATTCATTGAAGGCCTGACGATTTTGGACTGCCGAGTTGTTGGGGCTTTGGTTCAAATCAAAAGCCGGTGGGTTGCGCATGTTACGGACAAAGAGGCATTCGGCAAAATCGAGATTTGTTTCATAAGCTTGTCCGCCTATGTGTGCAATGAGGCCGCCCGGAAATTTAGGGTCCCGTTGGTACACAATTTTATACCAACTCATTTTGGCGAGGAAATGGGCTCTTGAGGTTTGATTAAAAAAGCCATCAAACGTCTCGATGATATTTTTTGCAGGAGTGCTAAAGGTCTCCAACAAAAAATATCTCAAGTACATTTGCGAAACGGCCTGATCACATGAGAGAAAGTTTTTAAGTTTCTCCATCATGGTCTCTTTTGTTGAGCGAAAATTTTCGTTCGAGGCAAATTGGCCTTGAACATCTTTTGATGCCATTAGTATGTCCAAAAGATTTAGTGATCGGTCCATTTCCTTGGCGGACGAAAAGTCCATTTTGAAAACTTGAGCGATTAATCCTTTAACTCCCCAAATATACGCCGCGAAACTAAGAAAAAAGACGGTGGGGGTCGAAGCGGAATGAGGGCCGACCAGTAAGCATTTATTGCCATTCTGGTTTAAGTAGTCTGAGATTGACCCGCCTGGTAGAGTTGTAATTTCCGCGAAATTCCAAGCTGCGATATCGCCGGCGGCCGACGCGACCTGTTCAAAAATGTTTTCAAGTTCTGCCGGAATTAACACGGCAGGCCCTGTACAATCTGGGGTTGAAAAAGCTATGGCCTCGAATAGGCAAATTGGGCGTGTGTTGGGGTCTAGTGTTTGACCTGGACGGAACTTAATATGTCCCAAACCATTAACAGTTAAACCTAACGTGTCTTTAGCTAAAAGCTCGAACGTTATTTTTACTGCAAGTGCCGAAGCCAAAATATGTGCCGTATTCGTAACCGCACGGTTGATTTTCATTGAACCCCATTCTTCCTGTTCTGGGAAGATGCGAACGCCTGCTGACCCCTGGTGAATCGCAATCGGAAGGTCGCTGGTCGGACCCGAAATGACCGTACCAGTTAAGTGATGTCCTTGTTTTGCTAAAATATTTTGGGTTTATTGATGGCGCCTTTTTTGGAAATGAAAAAAAAAAATTTTAGGGGATTTTTACTCCGTTGAAATTGTGATTAATTAACGTGAGTTTTGGTGATTGAATTTTTTGTGAAAAAAAAATTTACTGTATGGTTTGAGGTCGTGGAAATTTCAAGTGCCTATAAGGTCATGGGTGAATATTTATATAAGGTTATCAAAAAAAATGTTTTTTTTTTAATTGATTGTGAGAAGTAAGTTTAATTTATGATTTGACTTACGGTCATTGATTGTTCGAATGATCCGCTGGTGTTCATTTGAGTCATTGTTACTTGGTGGACTACTCAAATCGTGTGCCAGAGCTGAACGGTGTATCAGCCGAATGGCGTCCATGTACGATCTCCCGGTGTCCATTGGAAGGTAGGGATTGGGGAACATGTTTGGCTCTGTGGTCCACTGGACGTCGTCCCCTTGGTTAAAAAGATCATCTTGCGGTTCCGGGTCAAAACGCGCAACCGATACCCCGCCAATGAAACACTCGCGACTTGTCATTCTTAAATATGAATGAAAATTAGAATATTTTTATGATATTTATGTAAAAATCGCTAGAGAGATTTACAGTTCCCGAGTGGGGAGAAAAAAAAAATTTTGAACTTTTTATAAAGAGCTCCCTCTGGAGTTTTTTATGAAAATTAAACATTTTAAACAATTTCAAATTCCTCGTTATCGTCGTCAGTAGGAAACCACTGATCGAAATCGAGTTCTTGTTTTTGGTTATATGTTGTAATTTTTAAGGCTTCATTGATATTAAACTTTCGTCCTTTAAAACAGGTGACTTTTCGGTCTTCCATGTTACTTAAAGAGTGTGTTTTTATGTTCGTTTTTTGGGTTGTTTTTAAAGAAAGAGGAAAAGAAAGAAAGGAAAAAAAATCCCAAAAAACTTACGGCTGTTCGGCTACGGCATATTTAATTATGATAATTCCATTATTATTGGTCTCAACTTTGAAATCTAGCAAGTTCACATCTTTTTTGACGTCAGTAAATACTCGGATTTCTCCGCTGTGTATTTGGCTGATGCACGGGTCTTTAGTAGGATCTTCTATGGCCGCGGCCTTATTCAATCCCTTAATTTTTTCTGCCCAAACTTGGCTGTCGTCACGGGTCCATTTTCCTATGCTAGTTTCAAAATTGGGAGTCGCGTCGGCGAATTCTTTCTTATTCATTTTTGGTTGGTTTGGTCTAATAGTAAGAATAATTTTTGTGTGTTCAGTAGTGTCCATTATGCAGAAAGTAAAGTGTAATATTTCTCTGTCTCAAGGAATAAAAATTCATTTTAGAAAATTATTATTTGGATCGAATTAGATCACTTCGACACAAAAAAACAATTTTAATGTAACGTGATTTTTCTTAGTCATAAACATGAAATTGGATGGTTTTTGATCAATCCTGTTTTTAGTCATCAAAAATGATGTTGGGAGGAGCGCGAAATTGGCCTGCGACTAAGCAAAAATATTTCTTTCTCTGACTGGTGAATGTATCATTGATTCGCTGTTTAAGGAAATTGCCATTTACGAAAAGTTGTTCCGATTTTATTGTGGCTGACAAGGCCATGGCGAGACGAAATTTTTTCTTGTCTGCAAATATCCATACGATGGATGTTTTTTCTGGTTTTAACTCCCAAATTTGGAGAAAAAATTTGAATAAATTATTTTTAGCGCTGTTGATGAAAAGTGTTTTTACATTTTTGTGAATCGACCAAAATTCAAAAGCGTCTATTTTTAATCTAGAAAAGTTGAAAAATAAATCCAATTTGATTGGTAAGATTTGTATTTTGTCACTTTCTGAGTGGCAGATGTAGGCTGAATTTTTACACTCTCGGAGTATATTAGGTTTAAAAAATATCGCTAAGTCGTCAGAGTCATTTTTCAGTACGAATGACTTAATAAATTTAAAATGAATGTTAATTGACTTTTTGTAAAAATATTTCTTGAGTAGGCTTAAAGCCATCAATTCATTTTTAAATCTATCGACTTTAGGCACACCGATTAACAATGGATCGGCGACGACGTAAATTTTTAGGATGAAATTTTTATTGAAATTTTTGTGTCTATGGGCCGTGAAAAAATCAGCTTTTTTAGCGAAATTTTCAAAGATAGATGCGATCAAATTGTCTAATATTTTAGCATCTCTAATCCAGGTGGTGTCCGAGAGTCCAAAAATATTTGTCGTGTCTAACACATCTAAATTATTCCACGATTTTTGAGCGCCGTAGTCAAAAAATTGTTCTAGCATAATAACCATGTTGGTTGTTAATGGTCTAATCCCTTGCCATTTTGCTAGTTTTTGTGAAAATAAGTATGGTAAGGCGAGAATCTCTTTCAACGCTTGATTTTTTATCTCTGAGGAGTACCATGCAAAGCTGTTTCTATTTAATAGGCTTAAATTCAGCACTTCGAGGTCTAAATTAAAATTTCGGCACGCCCAATTTATTTTACCCATAAATTTTTGTACGGTTTTGATTTCTAAGTTCAAGGACGCTTTCAAAGTGTCGAAAAGTGTGGAGTGTGCTAATTGGTTATTTCGAAATTTAGGGTCTAAAATGATGTCTTGTTCATTTGTATTAGTAATTTCGAATCTGTCGATAATGTCAACTTGAATTGAGTAAATTAGGGATTTTAAAATTTTAAACGAGGGCTGGTCTGCATTTAACAGTAGGCCCAGGTATTCAATTTTTGGTGTTGGCACTAAGGTGCTCTTCTGTATATTGGGGGTTATTCCCATTTTGAAAAACAGGCTACTCACCAACGGTAAAAATTTAGTAACGTGTTTACTTTGTTTTAATGAAAAACATAATAGCGTATCATCGATCCACGTGCACCTTATGGGAATTAACTCAAGCATATTTATTTTAATAAGGGCTTCTTCCAAAAGTGTGTGAAAAGCGCTCATAACGAATTCGTTAAAAGCTGGGGCGTTGGAAATGCCAAAAGCGGGGGTAAGAAAAGCGAGGATAAATGCTCTCCACCTAAAACATAAAAAGGGAAAACACTGTGGACCGAGTATAAGGCTATAGTAGCTGCTTTTATTGTCGAAACTCACGAA
Source organism: Oikopleura albicans (assembly GCA_004367875.1). Classification (NCBI taxonomy): domain Eukaryota; kingdom Metazoa; phylum Chordata; class Appendicularia; order Copelata; family Oikopleuridae; genus Oikopleura; species Oikopleura albicans. Next base: position 9,705 of record SCLG01001873.1, read on the forward strand.
TGCGTTAACGTATGGGAGTGTGAGGGTTATGTCACTGGCGGTGAGCATTTTAAATGTGATATTTTTTGAAAATCTATTTAAAATTTGATTATCTAAACAGATTCGTAATCTGCGTTTATTTTTTCTAGTTTCTGGGCAAAATCGTGATTCAATAACCACGTGGAGTGGACTAATAATGTCCGGGTATTCCATAGTTTTGGGATTGTCAACGAAACCTACTATTTTTATTGCCTTTTTTCTCAGCAAATCAATGATGGATTCATCTACTTCAGAGAAATTATCCAACATCTTTTTTCTCATTTCTATTTGAAATGGTTTTTCGCCATTTGTTAAAAATGGTCTTAGTCCGAAATTTGTATCTTTCCAGACAATTTCATGTTCCTCCTCTTTTTCTTTAATGTTTGTTTTGATCAGGTGACTCTCGAATTTATATTCCTGTTTCAAAATTTGTGAAAAAGTAATTTTATCAAAATGTGAAAATTTTTCGTCGGTCAAATGATGCAAAATATGTTGTGACATTAAATTTGTTCTTCCTGATTGGAAGTTTATAGCAGAGAAAGCGAACAGATTTTTNGAATTCTCATTAAAAAACATTTTCGCTTTCTCTGCCACAAATTTTACCGCTGGTAGAACCAATTTGATGGCCTCGCATATTTTGTTTCACTTGACACAAAAAGATTTCCACCATTTTGATAAATTATCTTTTACTCAAATTTTGAAACAGGAATATCAATTTGACAGTCACCTGATAAAAATAAACGAGAAAGAAAAAGAGATCGAAAACGACATTTTCTGGAAAGAAACTGTTTTTGGGCTACGGCCGTTTCTCGCCACTGGCGAAAAACCATTTCAATTAGAGATGCGGAGAAAAATGCTCGACAACTTTGCAGAGGTTGATGAAGCGATAATTGACCTTCTACGTAAGAAGGCTATAAAAATAGTAGGGTTTGTTGACAACCCATTAACTCTGGAATACCCAGACATAATCAGCCCACTACATGTAGTTATCGAATCACGCTTTTGCCCAGAAACTAGAAAAAACAAAAGACGCCTTAGAATTTGTTTAGACAACCAAATTCTAAATAAATTTTCGAAAAATATTACTTTCAAAATGCTCACGGCGAGTGACATTACTCTTACACTACCCTATATCAATGCGTTTGTCAGTTTCGACAACAAAAGTAGTTATTACAGTCTTATTTTAGGCCCTCACTGTTTTCCCTCACTTTGTTTCAGATGGAGAGCTTTTATCTTAACTTTCCTCACCCCGGCTTTTGGAATTTCTAACGCCCCTGCGTTCAACGAGTTTGTGATGAGCACTTTTCATACAATTTTCGAACAAAATTTAATTGAAATGGACTTATTAGACCTCATCCCAATTAGATGTACCTGGATTGATGATACATTATTATGCTTCTCTCTGAAACAAAGTGAGAAAGTTACAAAATTTTTACCCTTAGTCAGCCTTCTTTTCTTCAAAATGGGCATTACTCCTAACATACAGAAGAGTAAGCTTATTCCATCCCCTAAAATCGAGTACTTAGGTCTGTTACTTAACGCCGCGGACCCGTCGTATAAGATCCTAAAATCACTCATTTTTTCGATTCAGGTGGACATTATCGACCGCTTTGAAATAAATGACATTAAAAACCAGGATATAATTTTAAGCCAAAAATTTTACAAAAACACGATGCTCGGCGTTTTACTTTTCGAAAAAATAAAAGAAAATTTAAAATTAGAACTAAAAACAGTTCAAAAATTCATGGGTAAGATAAATTGGGCTTGCCGGAACTTCCACCTTGACATAGAGGTCATAAACCTCAATTTATTAAACAGAAATACATTCGCTTGGTACGCGACTAATATTAAACAAAACGCCCTCAAAGAGATTTTTTCTCTACCGTACTTGTTCGCCAATAAATTAGCCAATTGGCAGGGTATCAGACCCATGGAAACTAGAACCCATTCTTCTAGAACAATTTTTTGACAAAAATTTACCCACGCTATGGAATGGCCTGGAAGTGTTAAACACTGAAAACATTTTTGGTTTTAAACCATCGGTATGGATAAAAGACAATAAAATATTAGACAATCTAATTGTCAACATTTTCGAAAAGTTCGCTAAAAAGTCAGACTTTTTTACCCAGAACAGACACAAAAATTTCAACAAGACGTTTATTTTGAAAATATTCGTCATCTCAGACCCTTTATTAATAGGCGTACCGAAAATAGAAAAATTTGAAAAAGAATTAAAAGCACTTTCGATTCTAAAAACGAAATGCTATAAAAAGTCTTTACATGTTCATTTTAAATTCATCAAGTCGTTTTCGATAAAAAATGATTCGGACGACTTGGCTATATTTTTTAAAGAAAATGCGCTTAAAAATACATCTAAAAGTGCTTACATATGTAACACAGAGAATGACAAACTACAAAAAATGCCAGTCCTGCTGGACATATTTTTTAATTTTTCGAGACTAAAAGTGGACGCATCAGAATTCTGGTCTAAATACCAAAACCTTAACATGCTAATCCTAAACAGTATGAGAAGCAATTTATTCACATTTTTCTTGGAAATTTTAGAATCAAAACCAGAAAAAACAACCATCGTTTGGCTTTTTTCAGACAAGAAAAAATATAGGCTAGCCATCGCTCTTACAGCCACAATAAAGACAAAACAATTAATTTTAAACGGAAACTATTTGAAACAAAAGATCAATGAAACATTCACCAGTCAACGCAAAAAATATTTTTGCTTAGTTGCTGGACAATTTTCTCCGCCAGAAAACATTATTTTCTATGACTAATAAGTAATCACGATCGATCAAATTGCATCATTCTTTCCAGAACCAGAAAAAATCGTTTTCGATCCCATTTATATAAGGGTGACATTTTAATTATTCCTTTATCAGAGAAATACTGTCGTTATTTTCTGCCACCTTATAACCATGGACAATACAAATAATCCAAGTTGTACCTTAGTTATTAGACAAACTCGAGAAAAGATTATGGACAAAAAGGAAAAATCAGAAAACCCTCTGAATTATGAGAATAGCATTAGTACCTGGACACGCAAAAACAAACACAAATGGGTCACAAATATTCAAAAATTGAATAATAATTTCGTTTCGCTTTTCCCAGACCAAACTCCCAATTTGTCACAGTTGCACACAGGCCAAATTTGTGTTTATGCGGATGTCCAAAAGAGCGTACAATTGTTGGACTTCAATATTGAGAGCTCCAATAATGGCGTCTTTAAGCTAAACTACGCGGTCGCAACGAAACCGTAAGTATATTTTCGACCACCCACAAAAAAGCTTTCTGAAGTTAACAACTTTCGTGTGATAAACCTTTCTCGAGTTTGCTAAGAAACAAAATTTTTCAGGGATGACGAGGATGGGAAACTCGTTACGTTCCCTGCACACTGCTCAGACATTAACAATTCCTTAAAAATCGCTACATTTAACCAAAAAGTGGTCCTTGACTTCCACGAATGGTACCCACAACCTACGCCCATGTTAGAATCGACCAGCTCAGATTCTGAACCTACCGCATGGACCGATTTTTTGGATAAAGATCAACCCTCCACTAGTTATTACAAAAAGCCGGGAACAGTTAACCGGAAAAAATATTTTCGCAAAAAGAAATAGTTAGAAATGCCCATCCCCGTACAACTGCTGACATTTATATTTATCAAAAATTAACAGATATAAAGCCTCAACAAAAAACTAAAATTCAAAATTATTTAGACAATGAGCGTACACCGTGAATTAATTACAGAGTCCGGAGTGCCAGCCTCGTGTTTGCCAAGCGCGGCTTCGATGGAAGACCTTATTGACCGCTCCAAAGATTACCAATGGTCAGAAATGGCCCCTTGGTGCACCGTTGACCCGCCCACCAACGAGGGCAAGTCATACTCTACCGTGCTCCGTAATACTCACGAGAAAGCTCTCGGACACAAATTAAGCAATCCACCATCATCGGCCGATCTTCGGGACACACAGGAAAGAATTCGGGGAAATATTCCTGGTACGTAAAAAAACACTCCTAAAAATCTGACAAAAATCATGAAAAAACTTTTTTGTTTACATCTAAAAATTTAAAAAAAGGAAAAACCCTCAAAAGACTCTGAGAAAAATCACGAAAAAACTCTCCGAGAAAATCACTCTGAGAAAATCACTCCGAGAAAATCACGGAAAAACCTTTTTGTTTACATCTAAAAATTTCGAAAAAAGGAAAAACCCTCAAAAGACTCCGAGAAAACATGCTAAAAATTATAAATTACAATTACCGCTTTAAAAAAAATAAGCGAACACTTTTTACACTTATTAATTACATTTCGGTTTCAAAATATTCCTTATTTAGTAATCCAAGGAAGAATCGAAGTGGCCGCCAACCTTTTCGGTCCCAACGCCGATAACGCAGTCGGTGTGAGTCAAGGAGCACCCGCGGAAAGACTATTCCCAGAGAAAATCAACATATCGGGAATGTCGGTGGATCGTAGTGTCGCCAGCACAAGTTTTTCGCTCGGCGCGTGCCACGGAGAACTCACCATGAAAGCTATCCTTAAGGATAGCAATGCGGGGTTTTTCGTGGACAAAAAACGCAAAGTTTCTTTTTCGAACCCTCAAAATGCGCCGGCCAACGCCCGCAAAATTTCGACCTTTCAGGCCATGGTACTTTCGGGCACTCCCCAAAACAGCGGGTTTGAAATATGCTTCGCCCACAACGACATCAATAAAAGCATCGTGGAAAACATCGCCGCCACCGCTGGGGCCGCTATGGCTTCAACCATTAGTGACGTTTTGACCGTTCAGAGCAGTAAATTCAGCTCCTTTTTGAACTCAAACGGCAGTCGTTCCCTTTTAGCCAGCCCAACCATACAAAATACTTGGCCGTGTTTTTTCACATTTTGGCCAAATACTACCATCGCGGCGCGGGGCATTCTTAGTTTTCTTTTTCGAGTCGACTCTTCATCAAAAGTCGAAACAAACCGCACTAACCTCATTGTTGCCGCAGTCCGGGGTATACAAAATGCCCAACAACATTTCGAAAACGGTCAAAACTTTTTATCGACCGAGGAAGTCGCGCTAACAAAGTTCGACGAATTTTTGGCCACCAGTTCCATTACCATCCAACGTTACCTCAGCCTCTTC
>SCLG01001877.1:10682-20994 GCA_004367875.1 Oikopleura albicans
GAGTACGAAGACTGCCCGTTCGAGCATAATTGGCGCAACACTTACTGCTGTCGTCTCGAGGCTCGGCCCGGACCCAAATCGGGCGACATTCAGATTGAGCAAGAGGACGCCAACGGGCCAGGGCGGCCCAAAAAGGGTGATTTTGATTGGGATGACTCTCACACGGGTGAGTTATTTTTCATCGTTCAGCCCCGCGTAACCTCCATATCACCGCTCAAATTGGTGCGGTCGGGCGGGCAGCGGTTAACTCTTACGGGCGAGGATTTGGACGCGGGATCACGACGCGCCATAACGATTCATATGGATGAAAGCGATAAGGTAGCTTTTTTTAGTTTTTCCCATTTACTGTTCGTATGACGCGTAAAAACGTATTTGTAAAACTCTTTTATTTTGTGGATCAATGTCAACAAAAATAGGAAATTAAAAAAAACGAAATGGATCAAAAGTATTATCAATCTGAACTAAACTTTTGAATATCTTTATCGAGAATCTTCGAAAATTTTATACCGAATATACGTATGTTAAAAAAGATCCAACGTAGTTTCTTCTAGATTTTGTTGAAATTAAGTTCAATACATTATACTGACCACGAATATATACCAAATATTGAACAGCAAATGCGAAGTATTTTTGGGATAAACTAAAAATAAAGCTGCCTAAGAAAATTGACTGCCGTATTGTGACTAACACATCCTCCGAAATTAGCTGCGATGTTGAGCGCGGCATCGACGCTAAAAATGGTGACGCGGCGCGAGTTTTTATGGAAATCGATGACCAACCGAGCGTCCAATTTTCCCCTTCCTCCAATAAGATAACCTTTAGCAAAACGCCCGTTATAACCTCCATCAGTCCTGATTGGTCGGTTGAAAACGGCGGTTCCAAGCCCGGGATTATAATAATACTTACCAAAAGTTAAATGATTTTTTCTATAGTGGCCTTGTTATTTAAAAATATGTTTTTTAGATTTCTTTAGTCTAAGATTTCGAAAATTTTATTTTTTAGTCGGCGACGAGTATAGATTTCATATTTGTTCTAAATTTTAAATTAACTTTTTGGTCTTTTTCGTAAAATTATATTTTTTTTTCTCTGAATTAGTTTCCGCTATTTTTAAGTGTCATACAAAATGACCTAACATTTTCGGTTTTTGTTTTTATCCCCAATGAAAGTTAACTTTAAAAGGTGATAATAATATGGACATGATTTCAAACAACTCAACGCTCACTGTTCGACTCGTGAAAAATAAGTCCTTAGTCGGGCACTGCACGGTAGTTGAGGGAAAGAGTGTGGCCTGTGCAGCCCCTAGCCGTCCAGCCCAAAAGCAACGATCGCGCCGAATGCTCACAGTGGAGAAGCACGAACTTGAATTTGTTTTTCTTGGAAATATCATCCTCGAAACAAAAAAGACGATCGAAATTAGCTACCGGAAGGCGCCCAACGTCACGAAAGTTGAGGAGCATGAATTCGGAAGTGATTCGGCGATTGTCATCATAAAAGGTTAATTTCTAGGTTTTTTCAAGATAAATCATGTCTTTTTCACTTTTTTGTTTTGTGTAAATGTAGAACACATACGTTTAGAAGGACATGGGCCCGTACGGGTCATATTTTTTTTTTATAGATATCATGTCGTTTTCTCTTTTTTTTTTTTGGGAAGACCTACGCCCTTTCCCCGCTGGCCGTATTTTTTTCCTAACAATTCATTTTTTATGTATTCAACGAAAAAAAATTTGGTTAGTTATAAGTTCAAGTCAGTTTTTTGACCTTGACCTTATAACCAACCCCCCTGTACCTTTATATGTATTTTTCTGCATGGGCCAGGTCGTAATTTGGACTACACTCGTTTGTTCAATTTTTATTTAAAAGTTCAGGTTCTGGGTTTTGTTTCAATGAAAGCGAAAACGAGGAGGGATACAAAGCGATCAAACCCAACTGCCTTCAAAGTCCTATTCAGGTAGTGCTAAAGGACGAAAACGGAGTTGAACAGTTTCCGCCAATCACATCAATCAACGATTATTCCATCAATTTTGGCGTCGCCAAAGATGACAAACCGCTCGAGGGCACGTTCCGCGTTTTCGTTCGTGTGGGAAGTTGGGAAAAAGTCGCCATTGAAAAATTAAGGTGGTTTTTTCTTAGAAAGTCGAAAAATTCTTTTTTAATATTGGAAATCAAAATACAAATAATGATATTATAAATGATCAAAATCGGCGTAATGGCCGAAATCGGCTCAGTCTAGGGCCTCTGGGAACTTCTTAAAAAAAAAAAATTTGGGCCATCCTTAAGGATCAGTCTTTCGAATGCTGGGCTGTGTTTTTTTATTTTCCGAACTTTCAAATAAAACTTTATCGAAGAACTTTTAATAAATTTTTTGGTCTCAAAAACTGTGTACGCTTTCTATTCTTTTGAAAAAAAAAACGTGTTTATTCGTTATATTTAACTCACGGTTTGCCCGTTTTTTTTTAATCAGAGTATACACTTCTTATTAGGTTTTCTGAAATAAAACCACCAAAAGCGCTCGCAAAGACATGGACGCAAAGATAATTGGTGCTGTAGGTGTTACAATTGGCGTGGCGATTATTGTGGCTGTCTTCTGTATCGTCTTTCACTGTCGCCGAACAATTCACAAAAATGAAGAAGAACTCGGCAGTATGATGAAGAAAGTAAACGAGCAAGAAAAGCGCGTCCGAAAAGAGGCACGTAATGTTTTTGAAGAGTACCTGCTTTGGGATCAGGGCTCACATCAAAACCATATGGATGCGACCCCAACTGGTCTAAACAGTGGACTACCCTTTCGAGATTATCGATCTTTTGTACTACATGTCATGTTTCCACCAGGGGATAAAGGAACCGGTTTTTAAACTTCCACGAATGTTATCACATGCTAGGTGCCCCAAACTACAATATTGTAAGAATGTTAAAAAATTCTCCGGAAAATAGTGGTGGGGTTTAGACGCAGATGAAGTGATATTTTAAAATGAATTTTTAAAATTTTGGAGATAAATCCAGAAAATTGGGGAGGAGTTTGTTCAAGGTCTGAGATTTGGCCCGTAAGATCTTATGGTCACTTTTTATGGTCTTATGGTTTTTTTTGATACTGGGGTTAAAATAATTATTTTATAACATTTGTCTTGTTGAATTTTTTCTTGCATTAAGGTCCTTCCAAATTAGTAATCCCTAACTCTTGTGGTCGGATTTTTTCAGATGGTTATAAGGTCTTATTTTCGGAATGAATCTTCGAATTTGTTAAACATTGCATTGTTTGCACCTAACCCCGAACGGTTTAAATTTCGGAAGCCCCTAGTCGTTTATTTTTTTATAACTTTTATATTTGTGGTTGTCTGGTCGGTTTGAACACTAATTTTGATTTGTAAATAAAAAACGTTGCTAGACAATGATGAAATGCATATGCAATTGCAGCCGACTTCGACCCAGTCTTCCCGAGCTGGTACTCTGGAGCGTACTCAGGGCCTTCGGTACTTTAGTCAATTGCTGGGTCAGCAACCCTTTCTTTTGACATTTATCCGAACGTTGGAGCGACAGAAAACGTTTGGAATGAAGGATAGAACCCGAGTAGCTGCTATGCTAATGATTGCCCTTCAAGATAGACTCGAGTACGCAACTGTCATCCTTCAGCCAGAGGTCGAAATCGGGACCTAGATCTTTGAGACACCACGTGGCCTAAATAGAAAACGGTTCCCGGAAAAACGAAAGGGTTCTTCGAAGAAAATTTTTCTTCGAATTCTAATCCAATAAATGAAATTAGTTTTTGCGAAATGGAACATGTTTTTCGAAATATTTCAACAATGAGTTTGGACATCGAAACTTTAGTTGAAATATTTTAAACACGGATTTCAAAAGAGAAAANAGATAGACTCGAGTACGCAACTGTCATCCTTCAGCCAGAGGTCGAAATCGGGACCTAGACCTTTGAGACACCACGTGGCCTACATAGAAAACGGTTTCCGAAAAAACGAAAGGGTTTTTCGAAGAAAATTTTTCTTCGAATTCTAATCCAATAAATGTCCAATGAGTTTGGACATCGAAACTTTAGTTGAAATATTTTAAACACGGATTTCAAAAAAGAAAAACTCCTAAAATTGGTGTTAAAATGGTTATACAGGGTTGTTACTTTATGAGGTCTGACATTTTGACCGCTATAAGGTCANATCGGGACCTAGACCTTTGAGACACCACGTGGCCTAAATAGAAAACGGTTCCCGGAAAAACGAAAGGGTTCTTCGAAGAAAAATTTTCATCGAATTCTAATCCAATAAATGTAATTAGTTTTTTCGAAATGGAACATGTTTTTCGAAATATTTCAACAATGAGTTTGGACATCGAAACTTTAGTTGAAATATTTTAAACACGGATTTCAAAAGAGAAAACTCCTAAAATTGGTGTTCAAATGGTTATATAGGGTTGTTACTTTATGAGGTCTGACATTTTGACCGCTATAAGGTCAAGTGTTTTTTTTTGTAAAATTCATGTCTTTTTTTTCAAAAAAAGTCTTCGAATTTTTTTTTGTTTGAAAACTCGTTTGTTTTAAAAGTATTAGGCTCTTCATTTGTTGTTTATTGCATATAAGGCCAACACACCATGTAACAAAAAGTGTATGTCCCGATTTTTATCTCTGTCCCCAGTACCTCATGGTCGACATGATGGAATCGTCACCCGAGGACCAACTTCGGACTCTCTTGCGCCAATCGGGCACAGTGGCCGAAAAAATGCTCAGTTTTTGGTTTACCATGTTGATGCATCGGACCCTGTTTGAACGGACGGGTCAATACTTATACGAGCTATTTCAATCCGCAAAAGTTCATATTTATAATGGGCCCGTTGATGACATAACGGGCCATGCAAAGTTTACACTGTCCGATTCGTATTTGTTACGCGAATCGTATTTCTCTGATAAGGAGATATTTCTCCAAGTCATTCATACGGAAGCAGAAGAGCCGCAAGAAATTAAGGTAAGTCCCATGTTACATCTTGTAGGCATTAATGTTAACTGATATTTCTGGCAAAATGTAAAGTGCGTATCTGGTGTGCTATTCAGCATACAGTTGATGACGTAACACTTTCGTTTCCGATTTTTTCGTCAAAAAACTGTCAACTTGTGACAAACTGTCAACTTGTTCTGTCACTTTTGCCCCTTTTTGCCCAAAAAAACTCCCAAAACTGTCAACTTGTGACGAACTATCAACTTGTGACTTGTCAACTCGTTACGTCATATATTTTTTGCTTTTATTTCTACTATCTTTGATGAAGCGATGTTTTGTTTTAGCAGTAGAGAGTGGCGTAAAGATTTATTCTTAAATTTTACCCTTTTTTACTCTGGGCGTAACAATTTTTCGTAAATTTTACTCCTGGGTTAAGGATTGGGCATAAAATTCATAAGCGCTTTTTGATATATGTATAATTTACATGTGTAATTTACTGTGTATTGTGCACCCAAACTAATTGAAAAAAGTTAACTTTTGATTTAGAAATTTCGTAAAAAACTAAATTCGAAAAAAGCAGGCGTATACAATGTAATACACGTAATTTTGTCATAGATCACTCGAGTACATTGAAATTATAAATTTTATTGGTTTTTTAACACTTGAGTACCCAGGAAGCCGAAACATATCTTTTGTCGCAGTCATGAACCTGATGTTTATATAATGCTGAATCTGTCTTGAACTTTTCATCGCAAAGTTCACACTTTTTCCAGGGTTTGGATTTTGTCATCTTTTGAACTTTTGGCCGAGGTGGAATTCCGATGCAATCGGTTTCGTAACTACAATGTCCACGGTGCTGAATTTTGTGTAAGAACGGGCATTACCCTACTGAGTGAAAAATCAATTCTCCGAAATGTCATTTTTCTCTTCAAATATAGCCCTCATTAATTTGAATTTTTTGTAAATATATTTAGAAATATTACGGACCAATTTTGTCCGTAAGGTCACAAGGTGTTACCGTTATAAGGTCAAGTCAGTTTTCAGACGTCCGACTGTAGTAATAGTTCTCAAATAACCGATACAAATATTGAATATGGAATTAGATTCAATCCAAAATGATGATGTTAAATTTTTCGAATTTTATTCTTTTTCGAAAAAAATACGTCTCGAAAAGGATTCTTTGATGAAATAAATGATTTTCGAATATTTTTAAAACATTTCTCTAATTATCAAAACGCCTACCTTGGCAAGTTCATTCCGGGACGAAAATTCCAGCCAACATTTTTCGCACAAAATTCTGTGTTGTCGGCGGTGAAATGCTAAGCCATGTCGACTTTGGAATTTTTGATCACATAAGGAGCATTCAAACATCTCTGGCGTTTTTTGTCCTCTACTATTTTTCACCATAATTTTACTAAATTATATACCAATCTGTTCTTACTAAAACAGTGGCGGTTTTAATGTGTGTTATTGACTTTAACGCGGTAGACCCTGCAGCGACATTTTCCTAACTCATCCTAAAATGGATGATGCTTCTACACAAACATTGGTTTTAATTTGTGTTCTTTATGTAAATCAAGCGATTCAAATACTTCTCGTTTAATATTAGCATATATCTATAGTATAGATTCTGTACTATACGAATAAAAACGTTGAAATAAGATTACAGTCCTTAACCATTTATCGGACGTTTTCGGTTCTCGAAAATAGCGTCCGATAAATGAGCATCATCACAAAAGAGGTCATTTTTTATTAGAATGACCCCATTTTGGCCACAAAAGCGTCCGATAAATGAGTAAGCGATAAATGAGCGTCCGATAAATGGTGAAGGACTGTATTATAAATTTTTAAACTTATAAGAAACAACTTTTTGAAGCCACCTAATATGATACTATTTATATCGTAAAGTCGTTTGTACAAAAATAGGACATTTTTTGTACATTCATCTTCATTATGTAACATTTGACTTAAGGAGGTGTCAGTCATGTTGTGTACAAACTAAATCCGAAAACCAGTAAAGTCCATTTTTGTCACACATTAGATGTTTTTATTATAATTTAAGGTGTTAGCTATTGTTATCGAGTACAGTCAAGTTTATTTGACCATCAAATTAAGTAATGTAATCGTACGTGCGGAACGTGTTTTATAGCGTTTTCCCGGAAGGTACTATTTGTAAACAACATGACTGACACCTCCTTAAGATCATGATAATTAGATGCTACTATGTTTATAGTATAAACTTCATACGCTCTTTTTAATGTTTTAATCACTTGTATCTAAGATTTTACAAGTTTTGGTCAGGCATTTTTACAGCTACAACGCCAAGTCATTTTTTCCTTTCCACTTTTTCTTCGAAACGGCGATTTTGAAACTAGTTGAAGCAAATTATCACAACTTTTCGCTTGGGGGTTAAAGTTATTTGAGTGAACACTATTTTTTAAAATTATGGTTATCATTTCCTTGCACAATAGGCTGTGATTCTCAATACTAGCGAGACGGAAAAAATGTCTCTCCTAACTAAAGTAGAGTAAAATGACTTTATTTGATATTTTTAATCGGACACTAGGAGCGACAAATTATTCTCCACCAATTCGAGTGGGTTTAATGTTAAGCCCATATTTTTACCTCGTGTTACACAAAATAGGTCAAGTTGACTCATGTACTTGATGCGACCCTAGCTGGAAATAATTGTTTTCAATTCAATGGGAAAAGCTTGTTAATCATCATAATATTGGTTCAAATTTTAAAACAAAGCGCTAGGGTTAAAAAAAGAGTTATCCATAACTCCTGTATGGTCTCACAGGGACGGTAAGGGACGGTTTGCTAGTTTTGATCTAAGTCTACTTTTGTCCCTTAATTTGACCCTTTTTTTCGAAAAAAACGTCCCTTAATTTCGCCTACGCGATTTTATTAAAAATGTAAGTTAACACCTTTGTCCAAAAATCAACCGTGCGACTGGATAGAAAAGTTTTATCCACTTTTACGTAGGAATTAACTCCCATGCGCCAACTACATACAATTTTTATATTGAAGTTGGTATAAACTTGTCTTAACATTATTGTCTTAACATTATAAAGCACAATATTATCGAAATAATTACATTTTTTCATGATCGTGTTTGGTCGAAATTTTGGAGATTTATAATTCGAAGTGATCTTGGAGGAGTTAATTATAATCAACATACGACGGAAGATTTTTTAAAGGGTCGTTTTGCGGATTTTGAGTTTTATTTGTTAAACAAACAGGCCCCTCACCTCCTTAACTGATATTTGGTTTCAGGTCCGCGCGCTGTACTGCGATACGATGAATCAAGTAAAAGACAAAATTCTGGAGCAGCTTTACAGCCGTACGCCGAGTTCTTCGCGTCCAAACGTATCCGACTATGAGCTTGAATACGTTATTAAAAAGAACGACCAGGTTGTTGATCGACGTCCCATGAAATCAATTGACAGCACAAGGGGTGTAGTTAATTCACATTTTACTAAATATAGACATGAGAATCAGTAATTTTTATAAAAGCGGGGTCGCCAAAAAAGGCTCCTCAAATATGGGTCCTGTTTCCCAAAAAGTAAAAGTGGCTCATTATCTCATTGTATCCCAGGTTCATTTTCGCTAGTTTTATGTACACCCCCAGCGCCGTTCTCGGGTACAAACCTTAAGAAAAAATTTGCTCAATTACGTAATTTTTACCTGATAACGGCGTAGCCTACGCCGCGTAGGGCGTAATGGTATTAGAAACTATTGCCAAAATTGTGTCAAAAGTTTCACTCAATATCATTTTCTTAAATAAGCGTCCCTAATTGAGGTAAAGACTGTCTCTCAGTTTATTTATTATTCAATGCCTTTAAAGTCTGATTGACAAGGTTTGGATTTTTTATAAAATACTTAACATTTACTTGTAGTAAATACCTTGAAAATGCACCCTATAATAGCGTAACAAAAGATGGCTTCCGGAGGTTAAACACACTCGAACATTATGCAAAAGTTTACAATCCGACGGAAAACTTGAATCTACTACCTCCAAATCGATACATTGAGCTGAAGCCAGTTAATGCCAGCTCGATGTTTGCCCATAGGTAAACTCATTATTTTCGTACGGTTTTGCGGGTCTTTGTGTATCTTTATATGTATTATTTGATAGATCGAATTTCATTGCTTATAGGTAAGCTTGAAGAAACGATCCGTGCAAAAATCGTACATCACGATGACTCTAAACTTATCTTCAAAAATTATTAAATCTGCTGCATGACGACAGACTTGTACACGGGGTCTCACATTAAAAGACAAAATTCAAATTAAGGGACGCAATTTCTCGAAAAAAAAATTCAAATTAGGGACGGAAACTTTGGTCAAAAATAACAAACTTAAGGGAGACCCCCTGTATATTTCCATGTTTGAAATCTATAAGTCTATAGAATAAGCAATTTTTAGACCACTAAATGGCATTAGTTGAATCAGGGAGTTAAAAAATCTTAATCAAATAATTTTCAGGTCAAGTTTAAAATTTATTATTGTTTTTTTTTTGTTTTTTGAAAATCATGTCTTTGTGAGCGAATAATACAGAGGGTGGTGATAAAGTATGACATTTATCTGCGATAACGTGATTTAGTCTTGATAAAATCAGTTCTTTTTGATTATTGGTTCTATCGCGATAAAAGTTTTTCGATAAAAAATTACTTTTTTAAATTTATTAAATTTCCTTTTTTAGAAATTTCGCGTTTTTCCACTATTTTTTCACTTACGCTGGATAATATCTCGCTTCCGTGCATGTCGCTCTAAATGTGCATGTTTTAATGAACGCACTTTTTTCTTGGAAATCAAAATGGGGATTCAGTGGATTCTGTAGTGGATCAGTCAATCTTATTCAGTGAACCCTATAAATATATATTTTTATTTTAAATTAAAAAGTTCAAATTCACACCATCATAATAATATTTTAGCTACCATAGTGCCTCAACGATACTGTCACANTTACTAAATTATATACCAATCTGTTCTTACTAAAACAGTGGCGGTTTTAATGTGTGTTATTGACTTTAACGCGGTAGACCCTGCAGCGACATTTTCCTAACTCATCCTAAAATGGATGATGCTTCTACACAAACATTGGTTTTAATTTGTGTTCTTTATGTAAATCAAGCGATTCAAATACTTCTCGTTTAATATTAGCATATATCTATAGTATAGATTCTATACTATACGAATAAAAACGTTGAAATAAGATTATTATAAATTTTTAAACTTATAAGAAACTTTTTGAAGCCACCTAATATGATATTATTTATATCGTAAAGTCGTTTATAAGAAAATAGGACATTTTTTGTACATTCATCTTCATTATGTAACATTTGACTTAAGGAGGTGTCAGTCATGTTGTGTAC
>SCLG01001879.1:3850-13936 GCA_004367875.1 Oikopleura albicans
TTGTCCACCTAGATGGACAGAAGTGGTTTTTCGGCAAATTGAAAAAAGGGTCGGGCAAATCTTTAATGCCCTAAAATTTTAGGAAAAAAAAGACTAAAAAGTGGCTAAATATGATAAAATAAAGTTTTAGGTGACAAATAAGCAAAAAAAAAAATTTTTTTTTGACCTCAAATGACCTCAAGTGACCTCGAATACTTTTTTGTTTATTAAATAACTAGAAAATTCCTATTATAACTATAAAAAAAGAAAGAATTCGAAGTGACCCTTTAAAAAAGGGAAAAAAATGAAAAAAAATCATTTTGTGGTCAAATCGACCACTTGGGTGGTCAGGGGTGGTCATGGTATGTTTTTTTGCAACAAATTGTAATAAAATGGGCAAAAATTAGTATTACTATTGATTTAAAGTCATTTTTAAAAAAATGGTCATTTTTTGGTCATTTGTCCACCCAGGTGGACATCAGTGGTCTATCTTCAATTTGAAAAAAACGCCTGGAGATATAGTTGAGGAGAGTATTCTGAACAAAAAAAAAGTTGAAAAATATTTACTAGAACTCCCTCCAGCAATTGAGCAAGATTTGGGGCAAAAAAGCCTTCAAACTAAAAAAAAGTACTTTTTTGAGAACTAATCCAAAAATTTTTTTTTGCTATTCTGATCAGTTCGACAAGCTCTATCGATCTGTAAAAGCAGTTTTTTGATTTGGAGGGGGTCGAAAAAAAGTGTTCTTTGATTATGAGATCCACCAATGGAGGAACCCGCTCCAGAGCTAGAGAATGTTTTTTGACTGGGACGGGGGGATCATGTATTGGCCCGTATTCTGAGAAGAGCAGTTGCAACGAAAAAAGCTGCGGTAAGTAAACTTCAGTTCCCACGCAAAATACAAATTGTATTATACGACTTAATGTTAAACAAAATGAAGCCGTCATTCTAATGCAAAACAAATTTTTCCCTGTACGAATTGATAATATTTACTATAAATAAGAAGCGATACGATATCGCTAATACCGTTTTTTTCAATTTGAGAAGCAAAATATGGCTTCAAAATGATAATGTAGAATCTACATTGTAGAGTCATTGATCGGTTTTCTTTCACAGCTGAAAATTTGAAGTCAACGAAGTGCTTAACAGTCATGCGCATCGAGTTTACTATAACAGTCATGCGCAAAAAGGGTAGCTAGCTACCCAATTTGCTCTGCGCGCCAAACAATGAACGGATTTTTTTGATTATTATTATATTTTGAAGCCCTGTTCTTCTTCTCTTACTGGAGCGATTTTCAACCTTAACCCTCGTCCTCCACGGAGCCAAACGTAAAAACAATTTTCTAAAAAAAATATTTTCCTCCCATATAAAAACGTAAAAAAATTTTGTGATTTCAAATCCGTTGTCCGTTTTTTATTATCACAACCCGTTCTCTTTTTATTTAGAAATGAAGTAAAAATGGGTAGCTAGCTACCCAATATGCGCATGACCGTTAACTAACAATTTTTGCTTGGCAATTTTCGCAATATTAATGCGCAGTCTCTGTTAAAGCCATTTTTATCTGTATCTTTGTAGAAAAATCAGAGTTTTTTATTCGAAATTTTTCTCAATTTTCTAGGAATTTGATGTATTTTTTTTTGTATCAAAAATGACGGATGTCAAACGGCCATATCTGCTTCCCTCAACAGTGTTTGCAAAAAACGAAAACTTTATGATAAAGAATAAGAAATAGAAATGTTTTATATACGGGGTGCGGAGTTATTATGCGAAAATTGCCGATCGTACTTTTCGGCAGAAGAAATAAATAAATATGAATGAAAATATGAATGAAAATATGACAACTTTCGGTTTATACGGTAAATTCGCATAAAATATTTTCAGCTCCACGCGTTACGACGTATATTTTTGTAACTTGTGCTTTTTGCTTAGTTGAACTGAACAGTTCACGGCGAACCGTGTAGGCGTTAGCTTTGTAGAAAAAATAGCCCATAAGTGGACGGTTGCGGCATACCTCGTGTATTGGTAATTTAAAGCCATGTTGAGTCATTTAGCAGATTTTCTAACCATTTGGGGTAATGCTAAAATTTTTAGAGTGTTTGTCACGAGATACGCCCCACCAAGTTGCATCTGCGGGTTTATCTTGCCACCCTAAAGATTATACAGGTTGGGTGACTGGTGAAAGAGGGGTCGATTATTGCCATCAACAATGTATCGAAAAAGATGATTGCACGCATTTTGATATGTATATATTTACTAATTCATATGTTTATTGCGATTTATTTGATGACTGTGACGTAAGTGATCCGAATAAAGACGGTAACTATAAACATATTGGCGCTTGGACTGTTGAAGATTGCAATGTATCAGGTATATTAGAAATTTGTCGCCTATTAAAATTCGGCACCGACTAAATTGGTATCATCAAGTTTTGGTCGAACGTATAAGAGGTCGAAAGTATAAAATGTCGAAAGTGTAAACAGAATAAAACCGAATTCGACGCAAATTTTCATCAAATATTGTCATATATATACATGTTAATATTTGGCTGGTCGAAAGTGGAAACGGAATAACTCGAATTCTCTTTTATCCATTTTGACCTTTCAGCCTATAATACTTTCGACCAAATATACATGATACCAATTTAGTCGGTGCCTAAAATTCATATTCGAAATATGTACCCGATTCAGTCAGTCAAATGGAACAGCAAAAAAGGCGACCGTGAATTGGCTCAATAGGCAATTAACATTGCAAGAACCATAAATAAATTAAAACCAATAAATAATTATATTGTTAGAATAACGTTTAAAAAATAATTTATTTATTACATGTGCTGATAATAACTGATTTTAAACGGCAACTTTTAACGTGTATCAACGGCTAATAGGGACTCTGTTATGGGTAGTTTGCAGGAGTTAAATAGTATTTAACTTTAGTACAACTTTCAGCAAGAAAACAAATAAAAAGTGCTTTTCAATGTTACATTAAATTATGTTTGAAACTGATTTAACATATTAACCCGAGACCGTACAACGGGTACACATGTGTACCCATCCCTAGTTTTCACGAATTATCTCAGTCTCTGATTGTTATTCAAAAAATCGCTTTTTAATACTTTATTTTAAATTTGAATTTGAATTCGAGAGAAAAAAATAATAATTTTTTTAATGCGTCGTTTTGTTTTCGTGGCGCTATTTGACAGAGGTCCTGTTGCATATTTTTCAGCATATTTGCTAGTTTTTCTAAGTCTCGAAAACGGGATTATATAAGATGATCCGGTTTTTCGCAATTTAACTGGTTGTTTGTTTTTAAAACGAAACACCCTAACAAATGTTTGGAAACAAGTGGTAGTTTGGCGCATAGCGCTAGTGAGTGAGATCATGTTTTTGTAAATGTAGGGTTCTTTCTATAAAGATTGTTTTGTATTAAAATGATTTGAACTGTGATTTTTATTAAATTTTGAAAAAAAAGATTTGAATGAAAATATAGAGAAATAAAAATTAAAGGTACCAGGGACGCTTTGATGCGACCAGACCTGTTTGAGGCGGAATTTGACGCAGATGCGCTTGATTATTTTGGTTTTTAACATACTATGATGATTGGTAAATTGTGTTTTTTTGATGTCAACTATAGCCTAACATGTGTAGTTCATCTCAAATAAAATCTCATTTTAAAATACCCAACCGTTTATCAAGGGGAAACAAAATAATAAAAAAAACTCCGTTTTCATCAAACGCCCAACACATAACGCTATTTATCAAAATACCCGATAGATGAAAGAACCGCTAACTTATATTTTAATTATGTCCAAGGTTTTATGTATTGTTTACAGAAAAAAATTCAAAATTGTACCACTAGTATTTAAATGGCCAGCGTTTAAATTATGGATACACATGTGTACCCGCTGTACGGTCCCGGAGTAGTACTTTGCGTACGGTCCAGGGTTAAATGACCCATTTCAACCTTCCTATACATATGTTTGTATACACATTATATTAGCAAAAATACGCGATTTTCGAAAATATCCAAAATAAGACAATCTAATACAAAAGTCACATAAAAATTCTCTCATTACGGTGATTCAAATACGGACGGAAGTAGAGTCTGTAGTTTCTCGAGTTTATCCTTAAACGTTTCGTAATATTTTCTCAAAAAACGTTTTATTGAATGGACCACAACCCAGGTCCACGAGCTAAGTGTTCCGAAAATGCCAGATTTGTTGGTAGCAATAGGCACGCCAGAAGATCGGACGAAGAACGCTGGATAACCATTTCATTTTTTTAAACATTTATTGCTATTTGGCCGATAAATACCTAGCGCATAGAAGTTAACTATTGTTACTCCGACAATGCCATATTGCACCGTTTTCATTTATTTCCTTAAGGACCGGTCACAGGTGTTGTTTACAAAGTGAACGATGTAGAAAACTGCTCTGGGAACCGTTCTAGAGGAGAAGCATCTAGATATACATTGATTTTTAATAATAAAATGTGTTCTATAGTATAGAATTTATACTTCTTCATATTAATAAATTGTCGGAGTGGTTGCTGAAACTTCGGGTTCGATAGATGTCGAGAAGTCACATTTTGTTAGATTTTTTTGATAAAATGAACTCGTTCGTACTTTATATTAGCAATTAAGACTGAATAAACCTAAAAATTGAACAATGTTTAAAATTTGTTCTTGTGATTTTGTTATTTTCTTGTAAATAATTCCTATGACAGGTCCTTAAATGCTCAAAATCGATGACTTGTCACCAATCGGGTTTTGTATACGTTTTGTGTGCAAATGACGGCGATTTTTTTTTGTTTGCGGTAGGTTTGTTGCAAATTAAAAAAAAAACGAAGAAAAAAAGCAAACGGGTCACGTGACACCGCGGCGAAGTAAGACAAACAAAGACAAAGCTAAAAAACCGGTGTTTTACCAACCCTGGCGCTCAAGCGCTGGGAGGTAAAGTCAAGCAGTATTTCAGGTTTGGATTGATTTCTCAGGCAAATTATTTTTAGACGTGGATTGTTTGCCTGACCTGGATAGTTCCTATTTTTAAAGCGAAACAATAATAAAGTACAGTCTTTATCCATTCCACGATTACAATCTTTACTCCCAGTAGAGACGATTTTTCTTATTCAACTTAGCGCATACCTATATTTAAAATTAATTATATTTACAGTCCTGGCTATTAATGACGATGCTTTCAATACAGACTGCAACTTTTTGACTCGACGATAGTCTCAATATGTACTTTTTTGCACAATAAACATGCCGAAGTTATAATAAGTATGTATCTAGTGCACTGTGCACGAGACCTATTCCAATAAGAACGATTTATTCACTTGGGACGTTTTTTTGTGATAAATAACTCCAAAACATCTAAAAATGTACACTTTAGGACAGTTAATCCTATAAGAGACGTTATTTCACCAATAAACCGGGTGTAAAATGGGCCATAAGTTTGTTCTGATTTGTTAATCAAGCATCCGGTGCTTTCTCGCCTTCAATAGGAAACGTCTGCGCAAATAAGCTCGATTGTTCACAGATGCGCTCAAACCGCGTACGAGATTAAAGAATAAGCTTTTTTTTGTTGAAGACTGCATGCCGATATCTATCAGTTAACTAAACAACACAAAAACCATACAAAAAAAACATAAAAAATTTTGGGATAACATCACGAGTCTTAATTTTTGGATAATTTCCAGCGATTTGTCGAAGATCAGCTTTTTGATCCCTCAGCTGCCTAGATCACATCCCTCAAAACGTGCAATGGAATCGTTATTACAGATGAAAAATATTAAGTATTTCGAAATCAGCTGCTTTTGCACGTCAAGTTTGTACGTCATAAATTTTGATACGTAGTACTAGGTATGTCATACACCTTCGCCGTTATCGGGTACAAACTTGTAGAAAAAAATAAAAAAAAAGAGTACGTATCTTTTACCCGAAAACGGCGCAAGGCGTGGGCGGAATGTCTGGAAAGTTTCGATTTAATCATTCTAAAACGGCACGAGCGGAAATTTTGAAAACATTATCACCCCTGATATTATCTCACCCAAAATATTAGTAACTGATAGATATCGGCATGCAGTGTTTAACAAAAAATATCGTATTCTTTAGTCTCGTACGCGGTTTGAGCGGATCTGTGAACAATCGAGCTTATTTGCGCAGACGTTTCCGATTAAAGGCGAGAAAGCACCGGATGCTTGATTAACAAATCCGAGCAAACTAAGGGCCCATTTAACACCCGGTTTATTGGTGAAATAACGTCCCTAATAGGGTTAACTGTCCTAAAGTTTAAATTTGTAGATGTTTTGGAGTTATTTATCACAAAAAGCGTCCTAAGTGAACAAATCGTCCTTATTGGAAATAGGTCTCGTGCACAGTGCACTAGATACAGACTTATTATAACTTCCGCATGGTTATTGAGAGAGTCAGGACTATAAGTATTATAAATTTTAAATAAGATAAATCGTCTCTATTTGGAGTAAATATTGTAATGGTGGACTGGAGAAGGACTGTTCTTTTTCGACGTGTTATTGTTTCCCTTAAAAATAGAAACTATTCAGGTGAATAATCCTAGATTCTAAACAATACGCATTGGGCGAAAATTTTCCTTAATGGGAGTACATACTGTATACAATTTTAACTGTGCAAAACGTACATATTTAGACTATCATCGAGTCAAAAGGTTACAGTCTGTATTGCAAGTATCGTCCGTATTAAGAGTCAGGACTGTAAATATTATAAATTTTAAATATAGGTATGCGCTTAGTTGAATAATAAAAATCGTCTCTACTGGGAGTAAAGATTGAAATCGTGGAATGGATAAAGACTGTACTTTTTGTTTCGCTTTAAAAATAGAAACTATACAGGTCAGGCAAACAATCCAGGTCTAACAATAATTTGCCTGAGAAATCAATCGAAATCTGAAATACCGCTTTGTCACGTGTCCCGTTTGCTTTTTTTCTTCGTTTTTTCTTATTTTGCAAAAAACTTACCGCAAACTTTCTTTTTCGATATAAACCAACCGGTTTGTATACTTTTGTACCACCAATTTTCGACAAAATTGTCACTACTAACTCGAGTCAAGTTTCTCGACTACCGCGAAGCCAAATTTTCCTTCACTATTTTATCCAATGTCCGATTAACATGAAATGCAGATCCAGTTACCGTTTTAAATACTTTAACACCTCATTTTATCGAATGTTCATTTAGCATAATAATATAATGATAATAATATATAATTTATATTGAGCACATCAACGAATAGAAAAAAAAGACATATGAAGCTAGCGCTGGTCGGTTCGGGTTATTACCGAAATAAATTGAAACACTGCCCTACGGACCATACGGACTTCGAGACGCATTGAATAGTCCTTACCAAACTCTCCTTTTTCATTTTCAGCAATTTTTCGCGAAATGCAATCGTCCTTACCTCGCGTCTGACTTGGAAGCTGTTACGCAGGCATTTTACTCACGAGCCACACCTAGCGATAGTTAGCTAGTACTCTACTGTGATTAAAAATACAATTATTTCATCATGGTATAGTAGGCGTTTACTATTTTCTTATTTACTGAAAGATCGGTACCATGGAAATATAGCCTAAAAATTGATAAATTTGACGACAAACAAACCAGTAATTGCAATTTTTTTCGGCAAACACATGTCCAAAACTAAGAGGAATCAAAGCGGCCTTTAACTCGATTAATTAAAATTTTTTTTTTGATAAGTCGGCGTATTGCAGCGGTCGATCTGAAGCCTCGGCATGAGCGCTTAATAATGCNACAATTATTTCATCATGGTATAGTAGGCGTTTACTATTTTCTTATTTACTGAAAAATCGGTACCATGGAAATATAGCCTAAAAATTGATAAATTTCACGACAAACAAACCAGTAATTGCATTTTTTTTTTGGGCAACACATGTCCAAAACTAAGAGGAATCAAAGCGGCTTTTAACTCGATTAATTAATTTTTTTTTATTTTTGATAAGTCGGCGCATTGCAGCGTTCGACCTGAAGCCTCTGCATGAGCGTTTAATAAAGCCGACAAGTTGATTACCGACAAGTCATGGCAGCAATCAACACCATGTGGCAAAATTTGAACATGTGGCGATATTGATACCGTTTTAGAAAATAATATCCAAAATCCTACTTTTTATCATTTTTTTGGCTATTTTTAACGGATGCCTAATTAATAATAGAAAATTTGTGAGTTTTAAACTAAAGACTTTTCTGATAGAGATTTTGCCTGGCAGAGAAAAAAACAGTCGTTACGTATGTTCCCGATAATTGGAAAACCCTAGGTGAGAATCTCACCGTGAGATTAGAGATATAAATTTAATACAGTCACGACCTTCCAATTGTCCTTTTCAAAAGTCCAAAAATATTTTTTTACAGAAAATTTTAAAATTTTATACCTACGAACTCGTTATGGCCTGAAAAATACGATGCAAGAAAAATTATGGTCTGAAAGTTTATACGGGCTCAGATCGTGCACCAAACGCAAAAAAAATATTCAAACGCCCAAAACTTCAAAAATATTTTTTTCACAGAAAATTTAAAAAAAAATATACCCAGGAACTCGTTATGACCTGAAAAACACGATGCAAGAAAAATTGTGGCCCAAAAGTGAAAGCGGGCTCAGATCGTGCACCAAACGCAAAAAATTTTTCAAACGCCCAAAAGTCCAAAAATATTTTTTTCACATAAAATTAAAAAAATATATATACCTACGGACTCGTTATGGCCTGAAAAACACGATGCATGCAAAATTATGGTCTGAAAGTTTAAGCGGGCTCAGATCGTGCTCCAAACGCAAAAAAAATTTCAAACGCCCAAAAGTCCAAAATTTTTTTTTTACAGAAAATTAAAAATATATATACCTACGAACTCGTTATGGCCTGAAAAACACGATGCAAAAAAATTATGGTCTGAAAGATTATACGGGCTCAGATCATGCACCAAACGCACAAAAATGTTCAAACGCCCAAAACTTCAAAAATATTATTTTCACAGAAAATTAAAAAAAATATACCTAGGAACTCGTTATGACCTGAAAAACACGATGCAAGAAAAATTGTGGCCCAAAAGTTTAAGCGGGCTCAGATCGTGCGTCAAACGCAAAAAAAAATGTTTAGGTGCTCAAAGATCTAAAAATTATTTTCTCAACGAAAAAATGTCAAAAAATATATTGACGTATTCGTAATGATGTGGAAAATACGATACAGAAAAAATTAACGTCTCAAAGTTTGAGCGGGCTCAGATCGCGCACCAAACGCAAAAGTTTAGGAGCCCATAAATATAAAAAATATTTTATTTCACGAGAAATTTAAAAAATATATATATTGGCGTATTCGTTATAACCTGGAAAATAAATGCACAAAAATTAGGGTCTAAAAGTTAGAGCGCGCTTAAAAATCTAAAAATTAATTTTTGTTTTACAAAAAATTGAAAAAAAAAATGTGTCTCAATGTTGAAGATATATTTTCCCGATAAAATTTGTACAGAAAAAAAATGCATGGATTAACCTACATAATGCAAATTATAATTTATAAAATATGCATAAACTCGAGCTGTACTTTCGTTCAGACAAAAAATAAAGACTTTACTGTAAAATTTATCAGGTGTCTAGAGAAAGCTAATAGACAACCTGTTAACTGTTAGCAGCTTACATTTGGTATGCATTCAATAATCTTAAAAATATTTAAAATAAGGCTGTTTTCCTTGGTAAAAATATCCAGATTATCTCGGTATAAAAAAATGTATCACACCATGATCGAACAAGAAAAAAAATGACTCGCTGGCGCCTCGAAGACACATTGCAGGTTTAGGGACATTGACTCGAGCTGCGAGCGGGTAAGGACTATTGCATTTTGGCCCGACGGAGCAAAAATGAAAAAATAAAGTTTGGTAAGGACTATTCATAACGCCCCCCCGATTCCAACCCGTGTGTTTTACCCGCATTTACCCGAATTTACCCGCATTTAAAAGGGGAAAGCTTAAAAGGGGAAAGCGGCCAAGGGTGTCCCTTATCGTGGTGTCCCGCTGTATAATACTTTCAGATATTATCCGTACTAGCTCTTAGGTATAGCCAATTTAAACGGATACTTAATAA
>SCLG01001881.1:0-10085 GCA_004367875.1 Oikopleura albicans
GATTGCTCGTGAGAAATCGTGAAATATAAAATCCTTTCGTTTTCCTTTTTTTTATCACGCATCGCTTATTGGCTGTCCGCCGTGTTATGGCTTCATTTTCATTTTTCTCTCGACAAAACTCATCATTATTGGAATCATGCAATTGAAATTGATTCTCCAAAGTAAGGGCCACTACCCAAAGTAAGGACCATCTTTTGGCATTCTTTTTTTAACTTTTTTTTTCTCAAAATAAGGGNAGCACACACCTGATTAAGCTTGTATTCCAGCAAAGAAGAAAATAAACCATTATTTTTATTTAATAGGCTTTTTAAAATTGTGTCTTGATTAATAGCCAGATCCAATGCCTTTGGCAGCTCATGTCGCAGAACTTTTAGCCGTTGGCTATTTGAAATATTATGAAACAATATTTGATCACTCTTCTCTTTGATAAAATAATTGAAATTTTCATCATTATTTTCTTTGGCACTCGTTAATTTCGAGTTAAATTGTTGGTCATCCGTCGAACCAGTTAATGAACCGCCACTGAAACCGCTATCAAGAGGATAAATTCCGAGAAATTGAGGTCATAGATATGTACCATGCAATTTGTAGGTATAGATAGGGTAGCCGTCTGGGAATTGCGGAGAAAAAAAAATTTCAGAGTTTGACGTTCAAACTTTTCAGGTATACCAAACCAAGGGTGGTGAAAAATAATATCGCCTCTAAAAATTCATTAGCATGAAAATTTCATTACGTTTGAAACACTTTTTAAAATTTCGATTTCCCAGACGGCTACCCTAGGTATAGATAATTTTCAGACATGATTTTATAGATTTTTAAAAGACCTGATTTTAGAGACTTGCTTCAAAAAGACATGATTTTCTCTCACAGGTCATAAGACCTTATTACAGCTTAGTCTCAAATAAGACCCAAGACTTAGTGCAAATGAGACCATAAGGTCTTCTAAAAAACACAAGGCCTGACTTTATAACCACCCCCTGTAATATAGTACAGTCCTTACTCATTTATCGGACGTTTTCGGTTCTCGAAAATACCGTCCGAAAAAGGGTCATTTTCCTATTAGAATGGCCCAATTTTGGCCGAAAAAGGAGCAATGGTCCGATAAATGAGCGTCCGACAAATGAGTTTGGACGGTATTCAAATAATTATTAAACCATCTGTTTTTTGCTCTCCAGTTTTTGTCACATACTGTAGCGTTAAATGTAAAGATGTATATATTGAGATATCAAGATTTCCATTTCCTGGAATTCATCCTAGCTATCAATTTCGGTAAGGTTTGACAATTTATTGCCCATTTTGTTCGCTGTGAACATGTACCCGGCGAGAAATGAGGCCTTTTCCAATGCTTCTTTGTCGTGTTCCCAATTGGCCAACACTGATGTAACTTTACGAGAATGATATTGTTTTTCTTCAGTCGATGATTTCTTAGTTTTACGTTGTCTTCTGAAGTCCCACGTTTCGATATGATACAATTTCCGCATATCTATGTCGTCGTCCCCAGAAAAGTAAACAAAAATACATTATTTATGTTGAAAACTGCCCTTAGTAGATAACCGACTTGACCTTCAGTTATTAGGCTGAATTTATTAAGATTTTTCGAAATCAGTTATTAGTAATAAGTTATTATTCCTAATAACTGATTTCGAAAAATCTTTATAAAATAATTGGATTTTTTTTTTTCGAAAATAAAATGTTTTTAGCCCTACGTTCAGAAAAAAATCCATTTAACCTTTAGGTTATTCTGGATAACCGCCTTTTCAAAATAACCTACTCACGACGGCGCAGCCGGATTTGGTCGAATACAGAAAAGGTCGAAGCCCTGAAAAGGTCGAAAAAGAAAAGGTCGAAAATGGCATAAAAGGGCGAAAACCTAAAATCCTCGAAACCTGAACAGGCCAAAAACCGGAAAAGTCGAAAACTGAAAACCTCGAACTCGCCTTTTTCAGGTTTCGCCCTTTTATGCCATTTTCGACCTTTTCTTTTTCGACCTTTTCAGGGCTTCGACCTTTTCTACATTCGACCAAATCCGGCTGCGCCCTCACGACTGCCTCATAAAAAAAACTGGGCATAATTTCAAAGGTCGAATCCGATTCCGGCCGAACCGGCTTTAGTCTGTGAATTTTACACCGTAAAACTAAAAAAAAATCAACCTTTAATTTGCATTGACATTCGTTCGCCTAATCGATTTTATTAATAATAAATTAAAAATGAATTTATTTGTTTTTTTTTTTAATTATTACAGCGGTCAGTCTTTTTTAATCGCCAGTTATTCTGATTGGATAAAGCAGGTAAATAACTCCGCGGAGTAATTCGACACTCTATTTCATCCTTTAATATTTCTTCATATTAATTTAACCCTTGTTTCATTTGTAATTCGTATTATAAAAAAAATGTTTCCTATCCATTTAGCTGCAAATTTACCACAACGATCAGAAATCTCAGAAAGAAAGACTTTACTTCGACATAACTATAGGATGAGTCAGATTGTTTTCCAAAAAATATCTGAGAATATCTAGAAAACTTTAGTTTATTTTTATTTTCAACCTTAAAACTACCCATTTTGACCCAGATTTCAAGTCTAATTCCGGGACATTTAGTAATAAAATGAGACGCAAAAATTATAAATTCCAATAGTTGTGCTTAATTGTATATATCATTCCAAGCTTTACCCGTCAAGGTGCTCAAATCCGGGTCCACTTTTTTGTATAATTGTTTATCTAATTGTATTCTAGACGGATTTGATGCTAATTTTGTAGTCGCTTGTTTTCCGACTCGAGCTCTTTTGTACGGGGTGGCCGAATTGGTACAGGGGGATCTGGTTATAAGGTCAAGCCCCAAAAAAATGACTTGACCTTAATGCACTCCAAAAAATGACCTTAGTGATGACCTTAAGGTGCCTAAAGTAATGACCTTAGTGCAAGAAAAAAGTCCAAAAAGATATGATTTCTATAAAAAATTATTACCCGTGTTTTACCCGTGTCGTTCTAAACGTATATGTCGAGTTCTAAATTTAAACCCAAAAAAAGTGAAAAAAAGACATGATTTCTATAAAAAAATTATTACCCGTGTTTTACCCCTGTCGTTCTAATGTCTTGTTCCTATATGTCTTGTTCTAAATTTACACCCAAAAAGAGTGAAAAAAGACATGATTTATTTTGAAAAAAAATGACTTGACCTTATAACGGTCACACCTTGTGACCTTATAACCACACCCCCTGTACAATCCAGACTTGTTAGAATCGGTGAATCCTGAATTATTTGGATTAATTTGTAGAATTGTTTTTTCTACCAATTCCGGATTCCACCAATTCCTGATTCTACCAATTCCGAATTCTACCAATTCGGCAACCACCTTTTGGACTCTTTGAAATCGTCAATCTTTCCTTCATCATCATCGTCATCAAACGTGATTGCTTTGAGGATGTACCGCTGGAAACTGTCTGTTTTGACTTGTATATACGTTTGGAAACGTCGTAAATACGACATTCTAAATGAAATACACGGTAAGAAATTTTATGTCCCATGGTCTCTTTGTTTTCATAGAATCAGTTTTTCATAGGATTTTTGTAGGAACAAAATATGTTGGAAAACTTTTCATAGCACATATTGTTCGCATTAATCCTTTGAGAAACTTTGTTAGCACTATACATTGAACTAAACTGTAGAGTTGTACAGCTTTCAGAACTCTTCCAACGACTTGCTCATATAAGGTCCGTCAAGTTCATATCCCAACTTTCTATAATAATTTCTGGTTCCAACCCCACTTATCACCGCTAGTTTATCGCTTCCATGTTCCTCACGGGCTATCCGTTCGGCTTCTTCCATTAGCAACGTGCCGAAACCCTGAATAAATGATTCAGTAAAAAAAATGAATTAAAAAAATTCAGATTCAGAATTATATATATATAAATTTATATAGAATACTCCCATAAAAGTGTGCTCGAAATTTTAAGCAAATATGTTCTTTAAAAGCCCATTTAGAACATTAACTCGCAGGGGGAAGTGTGTGCATATATGCTCATGACTTGGTTTTTCGTCGATTTAAGACATAAGGAGGCCCCGTAGGGCAGAATTGGTATTGCCCTCAACTTTTCGAGAAAATTCCATTGGCGGTATTTTTTTTGCGTAGGTTGGATATTTCAAACAGCGCTCTAGGGGGCCTTGGTCGCCCAAATCAATTTCTTAATAGTCAGATCGACGTAGTTTGACGAGCTCTACAACTTGGCTATACCAGTTTAACCAGAATTATTGCGAATTACTGTGAATTTTTAAGTGTGTGCATACGTGCACACAATTTCCCCCTGCGGGTTATCAAAAAGTCCTTCCCCTGAGAGTTAAAATGAACTGTTATAACAGTTTAACATATAACACTTACATGATGTTGAAATTTTTTAGGATGTCGCCCACCGACTGGAACCGCTGATCCGTAAACATGCAATTCTCTTACGATTGAGACATGCCCTTTCAGCTCGGGGCGAAAGCTTGAATATATATGAGTAATGACTACAGTGGGTCTGGTTATAAGGTCAGACCGAAAACACTGACTGGACCTTATAACCACCAGGATAAACAATTGGACCACTACAAATGTTTCCCTTAGCACTTCGAAAAAAATTCAAAAAAGATTTAGGAAAAAAATGTTAAAAAGACATTATTTCTATAAAACAATGTCCAAAAAAATATTTATTTTGTGAGTTTTCGAAGCATTGGGGCAAGCGCTAAAAATAGCCAATTGGAATATAAAAAACCTTTGCGGAGAACATTTGCGGAGTCGCAACAGTCCAATAAGAATATCTTGCTCCGGATCTCCATATTCCAGGAATGTTTCCCAGCCCCCATTTGCGCAATAGTCTCGCCTAATCAACTCAATATTGTTCGGTTTTATTCCTTTATTATGTATCTCCTGGATACCGATCTCACGCGTTCGCACATCACGACAACTGGTGCCCAGCTCTTTCATGCGGGCTAGAGCCAACTCTCGCAGGTTTCCGTTTTCAACCCCTGATGTTACCAGCGGCATCGGGATATCACGCTGAACCCGATAGACCCGGGTCCAAGGGGGAATGAGCGCCAAAATTCGTGCCACCAAATCAATAAGCACTAAATTCAGAGTCTCGTTTTTTTTTATGTTCTTCGTCCGGGTATAAGTAAAAAAGATCTTCATCCAAAAAAAAGCGTATAAAGATATGATTTTAAAGATTTTATCCCAAAAAACATGCTTCACAAAAAATTGACTTGACCTTAGTACAAGAAAAAAAGACATGACCTTATAACCGGACCCCCTGCACTATTATTGATTTGAGTACAGGGGGGTCAGGTTATAAGGTCAAGCCCCCAAAAAATTACTTGGCCTTAATGCACTTTGAAAAAAATAACTTGAGCTTAAAAACCTCCAAAAAAGCGTAAAAAGACATGCTTCAGTTTTTTTTCCCCAAAAAACATGCTTCGCAAAATATTGACTTGACCTTAGTGCAAGAAAAAATGAATTTACCTTAGTGTAAAAAAGATGATTTGACCTTATAACTGTCACACCGTGTGACCTTATAACCAGACCCCCTGTATACAATTACAATTATGTTAGAGATGCAACGACGCGTCGCGACGTACCAGATGGTGGATAACTTTTATATCGTTCGGTTCGCCAAAGCTCGTATAATCCAGTGCCCCGGATAACAAGGGTTGGATAAATTTTAAGTCCGTCTGGCCGAAACGCCGGATTTTCAAAGAACTCGACAAACTGTTCTAGATCGCGCTCTAGTGGCACATTGGGCAGATCTGGCATCATGTGTGCCACAACTTTAAATCCGGCGTCTTTGCTCATATGAAAACTTTCGGAGACGGCTCGCACCGTATGGCCCCGATTTGTATCTCTGGCCACGTCTTCGTAAACCGACTGTACTCCGATTTCAAGCCGAGTACATCCGTAACTAGAAAACAAAACTTGAATAAAAAAATGTGTAATTTTAAAGAGTATCAAGTCTTAGCGTAGCAATTAATCCGAAATGTTAAGGTCTTCATCCAAAAAAACGTAAAAAGACATGATTTAAAAAAAAATTTCCCCAAAAAACATGCTTCACCAAAAATTGACTTGACCTTAAGGTGCCTAAAGTGCAAGAAGGTGACTAAAGTGCAAGAAAAAAATGACTTGACCTTAGTGCAAAAAAGGTGACTTGACCTTATAACGGTTACACTTTGTGACCTTATAACTTGTGTATGAATGATTATAATTTATAACTTATTACTTATAATTTACTAATAATGATCAAATTAATAAAATCGAAAAGTTACCTTACCTGAGCATATCACTTAAATGACGTTTGAGACAATAATCGGGTCGCGTTTCAATGGTGATTCCAACGCATTTTGACCTACTCCGTTCCGAATACCGGACAGCCTCATCGACCGTTTGACTCCTATGACCGGAGAGTGCATCATGAAGATTTCGAATAAAGTAATCTCTATATTCTGTCGGTAGCGCCATAAATGTGCCCCCCATAACGATGAATTCGACTTTGTCCGTTGAGTGGCCTAAACTCTTGAGTTGCTCAACACGATGTCGAGTCTGTAGAAATGGGTCGTAACGGGCTCGAATTGCGCGCATTGATGTCGGCTCATATCCAGTGTAACTTTAGTGGTTATTTCTAGGGGGATTCATTACAAAGTTTTGGCGTAAAAATAGCGATAGAATCAGAGGTCGACAAATTGTAAAAAAGTGGACCCAACCCAAATGGACCCGTTTTCGACCCAGATTTAGCCCCGAATTGGACCCAAATAGACCCGACTTGGACTCGAAAATTTGGTAAATTGCAGCACATTCAGGTAGGGTTCAAAAGTGCCCACCTCTGGAAAGAATTAAGAAATAAAACTGGTTTTTATAGAAGTCAAACCTCAATAATAATTATGTATATACGTAGTTATCAATATATGTACATAGTATGTACATGACTGTAGTCTGTATGTACTACATACAGACTACAGTATTTGTTTATACTTTTCTAATTTGTAAATACAATATAATATTTTATAATTATAAAATAACCACCTTTGTGTCGAATATTCAAAATCAGAATCGGGCCCGCCAGGACAATACACGCAAATATTTCCGGTCATATTAATATGGGGACATCTATGGGGTTTACACATGACGGCCACAACGGCAATACCGGATGCAGTTCGAATCGGTTTTGCTTTTAATTTCGGCACCAAAATGGATTTATAATCGTCTGGCACCGCCGCAATTATATCAACCAAACGCGGCTGACTTTTTAATTTATATTTTGATGCTATTCAAATGATAATCATATCGGAGAAAATCACATAAGGGAGTAAACATTTTTAAGGTTTTAACATTTGAAAAAATTGTTCTTGCCTTCGGGGAAACTGACTTGTGAGTTATAAGTTAATGATTCCGCAAATGTTTTATCATTTTCCTATTTTGGTTTTAAGTTTATTGAGGTTAACATCTTTTCGCGTTTTATGTGCTGAGATAAGCTCGCGGACAATTTCGGCAGTAGTTGCCGCCATCATTTCAGCAAATGACGACCCATTTGCCGCAGCCGCTTGAGGGGGCATTTTTCACCACAACCAATCTTAATTAAGAATTGCCGTAAGAAAATGTGATATCAGGCACCCTTGAAATTGTATAACGTACACACGGAAAAGTAATATTAATAAAATTATTTGTCTTGGAAAAAAACTGACTTAACCGTATAGCACACAACATGGTCAACCTTACATACGGTTATAACTTATTTAACTATCTGATTTTTTTTGTGTGCTCGGTTGGATTTTCAAATACTTTAAAACTTTTTCAGCAAAACAGTTGTTAAAACCTAGTACACACAAAATCAGATATTATCAGATATAGGACCTATATTATAGGTCAAGGTCTTAAAAACTGACTTGACCTTATAACCAACCAGAAATTTTTTTCCACAATAAGTCTTAATGAAAAAGAGCAAAAGGTCCATAATTTATGGACCATAAATATGGAAAGAAAAAGTTCAATTTTTTGTTAACATTTGATTTCCCCCAAAAATTACGGTCTTCACTCTAAAAAAAGTTTAAAAGGACACTATTTTATAGAAAAAAGTGTAAAAAGACATGATTCTAAAATTTTTTCCCAAAAAAGCATGATACTCAAAAAACTGACTTGGCCTTAGTGCCTGAAAAAACTGACTTGACCTAAGTGCAAAAAAAACTGACTTGACCTTATAACGGCACAAATGGCTGACCTTATAACCAACCCCCTGTATATTCTTCGAGGCGCATCGTCACATTAACTACTCACACGAATGACGAAAATATAAAATTTTAATTGTAAAAATCAAATAGAAAATAAGAAATAGCTCAGAACAGAGTGATATTGTGCAAATCGTTGGTTTTCGCGAACGAAAGCGAATTTAACCATTGAACTGCTGTAGTGTATTATTTTGATTATGCTCTATTACTTTCAATGCATCGTGTTCATTCCGGAGCCGCTCGAGCAGATTTTGACTTTCTTCGATCTTTTGAATTAGTTGTGCCTAATTAAAAAACAGTTGAAATTTTGAAATAAATCCGTTTAAATCCGGTACATTTTGGCATAATTATTTAAACGTCGTGGGCGACCTGATAACACATTACACAAGAAACATTATATTTGGAGATTTTTAAAACTGAATCTCAAAACTATTACGGAGCATAGACAATTATAGGGTATAAATTATAAGAAAACATAATTTTAATGTCTGTTTACATAAAGCTAGAGCTTGCGTTTCGGACCCATCTAGGCTCTAGATAAAAGTTAAAAAAAACGTGAATCATTAGCTATGGCGGCTTTATTTTTAAGAGACAACCAACTTGTGTGCAACTTCTTACTATGATAGAGTTATCCGAATGAAATGATTTTTTTTGCATCTGATCGCTTAATATGGGGCATCTGCCCTTAACGGAGCACTTTTTTGAGTTAGGCCTTGGTCCGCCGATAAATTGCCGGACAAAANAGAGAGAAACCGGTATTTTATGATTTGTCCGGCGATTTATCGGCGGTCAGAGGCCCAACTCAAAAAAGTGCTCCGTTAAGGGCAGATGCCCCATATTTAGCTATCAGGTGCAAAAAAATTATTTCATTCGAATAACTCTATCAGAAGTTGAACACAAGTTGGTTGTCTCTTAAAAAAAAGCCGTCTATAAATTATAGACGTACCTTACTTTTTTATCTCGAGCCTAGATGGGTCCGAAACGCAAGCTCTAGCTTTTTGTAAACATACACTAAAATTCTGTTTTTTTATGTTCTCTAGTAATCAAGTTGTTTTAATGTTAACCTTTTTGAGCTGATTTTCCCGATTAAGCGATTGTAAATGTGTCCTGGCGCCAATGGCTTCTAATTTTCGTTTTTTGACTTCTTCGGCTGAATATATATGTTGGAAATGATTTGTGACTCAGTTTATTATTCAAACCGAGTGATGATGATTGAGAAGAGAAGTCTTTAATTAAAGCAAGAAACTCATTAAATTCGGAAACGAATTCTTCGGTGTCCCCACGAGTTTTCTCTAAAACAGGTTGTTTAGAAAAAAAAACAATAAAATGGCCCGGTTTCGAAGCCCTTGTTATAACTTATAAGTTCACAGGAAAACCGATGGAGTTTACGGCAAAAATTCTTAGACGTTCTAGGATATAACAATTAAAAATCTGACCTTATAACGGTCACACCTTGTGACCTTATAACCAGACCCCACTGTAGTATATTCAAAAATCAAATTCAAATATTTATTCACCTGATGCGTCGGCTGTTTCCGGATCTAAAACACGAACACGGGATAAATCATCCACGTAGAGTCCTTGTGATTCGAGCACTTTACGTGATTGGTCGAGATTTTCCATGATAATCTAGATAAATTATACAAATTTAACCTACTTGTAGTCGATACGGTTAGAATTGGTATCAAGTGCAAACTGAAAGCGTTTAATATGAATAAAGAAATAAATTAAAAGTATGGCGAAGAGGCCAAACTTTTGTTGACCAAAATTAACTACAGTCCTTACTCTCGTCAGCCTCGTTGAGCTGATGAACCAGACCAAAAACATAAAATTATGAGGTTTTA
>SCLG01001889.1:0-10049 GCA_004367875.1 Oikopleura albicans
TTAGTTTCTAAACGCTACCTCACAAGTTATTTTAAAACTTCTATATTTAAAACATTTTTTATACACAGGATACCCAATTAACCGGCAGTTTTTTTGGAAAAACTTTTTCAACGAAAACGCCTACGCGATTACCAGTTAACCGGCAATTTTCCGTTAACCGGCAGTTTTTTTTAATTTTTCTCGATTTTTTCCTGATATCGCCTACGCAAGTAGCAGTTAACCGGCAGGTTTTCAAAAATTTTTACCTGCCGGTTAACTGGGTATCCTGTGTATTTAAAACTCATTGACTTCAAAAGTTTAATTACAAGTTAATTTACAACGCAATTTTTTCATGATAATTCGGTAGAGCGTAGGCAGGAATGGTTTTAGATAGCCCAAATGGTTAGGTGTAGTACATATAATATGAAAGTCATGTGATGTCATTCATATAATTTATCATTACGTAATATCTCGTCGATTCTGGTTTCAAATTGCATAAAATATAGGTCACAAGGATTCGTTCATTCGCAAAAATATGTAGTCCAGATTGTATTTCCACCTTAGTAATTATACCGTTACTACTAACAGTTACTAAGTAACTTCATGAAATACAAAAAAAACTGCTAATCGGCTGAGGGGGTAACACGGTACGTGCTTCCCGCGTCCACATTTTACGGTTATTAAAATAACGAAACCAAAAATTACCGGTCTAACGCCTTACCGGGTGAACCGTCTCCGGATCATACGTAACTCCTACGTCAATAAAACGCGTAAAAATATATACGGTCTGAACTTCCAGAATAAAAACAATAATTTGGCCACTTAGTTTATACATGATGTGTCTTAATTAACCACCAAGTAAACCGATTAGGGAATGGTTAACCGTGCAATTTATAATACTTCGTTGGGTTTACTTTATTTTTCTTATTTCCAAACGAACCCAATTAGAAAGAGATTAAGAAAAAATGTTATTTAATCACTAATTCGATTTGAGTCATCATTTTATACATATATTAATATTAATACTTAAAGTATTACACCCCCTGCGCTGTTATCTTTTCACCCGTTATCTTGCAGATTTTCCCGTTGGCTCTGTTATCATGCAGATTTTTTTCGGCCAATTTTTCAGGAAGCTCTATCTTTATGTATTAAGCCCTGCGCTGTTATCTTACATATATCCCCGTTCGCTCCGTTATCTTGCGGTTTTTTTTTCATCCGATAGTTGCAAGATAACAGCGCAGGGGGTGTATACAGTTGTACAATCGTCATGATTTAATAGAACTTTTTCAGTTTGGCCTTTACTACATTGTTAATTTAGTCCGTTTAGATCGAAATCCACGCGGCGTCCCAATCCATTAGCATTAATATACTCAACTTTAACTCCCAGGGGGAAGTGCGTGTAAATAGACACGCAACGTGTTTTGTCGTCGATTTAAGGCATATGGAGGCCCCGTAGGGCAAAACGGGTATTGGTGACCCCCCTCAACTTTTCGAGAAAATTCGATTGACGGTGTTATTTTTTGCGTAGGTCGGAGATTTTAAGCAGCTCTCTAGGGGGCCCTGGTGGCCCAAATCAATTTCTGAATAGTCAGATCGACGTAGTTTGACGAGCTCTACAACTTGGCTTTACCAGTTTTTTGGAATTATTGCGAATTAATGTGATTTTTTTTAAGTGCGTGTTTATTTACACGCATTTTCCTCCTACGGGTTCCCAGAAACTTCTTCCCCCTAAGAGTTAAAATTCGATAAATGTTAAAAATTTTTTTTTGTGGTATTTTGTATGAAGACATTATAAGACCGGTTTTAATATTTTTTCTCTGATAACATAAAGTGCAAATTGAAGTATTGAGCTTCCTCCTACGAGCGTCACTGACATTTAACCCGTCAACGCGGTTAACCGCAGAAGGGCTCACATCCGTGTCTCTGTCATTAGACTACAAATTTGTTCGAAATTTTAATCGGCGTTGATAAAACGTACACACTTTCTGGCCCCTATTTGCGTTAATCATGTACAAAAAAAAGCGATTAAACAGCAAGCTCGATTGACGGTTAACTTGTACTTGAATTTCAAGTGAAACATTGACCCCAAATTACCCTACAGCTTCAATATGAAAAGACTAACGCTGGTGTACTCGACGCTCGCCGATCGATATGTTTTTGCAATGTATCAAGCGAGTTGAAATTCATATACAAAAACAAGTGCTCTCCGAAACAATCGATTCTGGTCTTTATTGAGATAAATAAAATCGCAAAAACACAGTGCTCCTGGCTACTGAAGACCTGACCTAAGAATTTAACGTTTAAAATTTAAGAAAAATAAACCGGATAAAATCGACACGACGGTTTTTTTACTCGCTGTCATTTTTACCACAACCGGTTCTCACTCATTTTCTAGTGACCGAAAGTAACCAAAAGTGACCGGAAATAAAAGAGAAGGAGTAGTTTATTTCTGTTTTTTCATATTTTTCATTCCGAATTAAAAATTTGTAAAAAAATAGAAAAAAAGTGAAAACAAGAAGTCCAAAAATATAACTCGATAAAAAACCACCGCCTCGAACTTACCTTTATTCCAATTTTTAAGACAGTACATACAAGGGATGAGACGCATTGAATGGTCCGTACCAAACTCTCCTTTTTCATTTTCAGTAATTTTTCGCAAAATGCAATGTTCCGTACCCAGCGTCTGGCTTCGAAGCTGTTATGCAGGCATTTTACTCACGAGNCTATGATCTGATAGTGTACAGTGTGACGTAGTACATAGACTATGATCGAAATAAAATAAATTGACTCTTTGGCGCCTCGGAGACACATAACAGGTCTAGGCGCATTGACTCGAGCTGCGAGCGGGTACTGACGATTGCATTTTGGCCCGACGGAGCGAAAATGAAAAAATAAAATTTGGTACGGATCATTCATAACGCCCCACAAGGGATACCTAATACAATTCAGGCGCTGATTGGCTGGTTATAAAAAAATCACAAAATGTGTCAAATTCAGAAATTACTTTTTTTATTGAGAATATTGAGTCAAAATTTCATCGGGTATCCCTTTTAGAAGAACCGTTTTGAGTGAAAATAATGGTTCACTATTAAAGCAACGTTACAGTTTGAATTGTTTACAAAATAAACTGTTATGTCATATAAATTATGGGAAAAGTCTCTTGGAACAATCACATTATACTTTTTTATCTTTATCAAATTCGTTTAAAAAATATTTACGGTGAATAGACCATGAATAGCTTACCATATTGTCTAATTCACTAACTACCATGTACCATGGTTAATGATTTTAACTTATTTATAAATTCGGTTAACCGAAAAAGATTGAGGCAAACAATGTGTTACCAATTATATATATTGCGATCTTAACAAAAAACAATATAATACATTATGCCGCATAATATATAAATATTTCATTCTCAACACAACAACATGAAACATTGTGGAAACTTAGTTTGTTTGGATCTCCCTGTACCCCATACCGTATGGGCCATACGGCACTACCTGAAAACGCAGAATAATGAAATCACAGAAAAAATTCTGCGTCTTCATGTTTTGGCGTTTTCCGGTTTCTGCTTTTTCAGGTTTCTGCGTTTTCCGTGACTGCTCTGAGAAAACAGAAACCGGAAAACGCAAAAACATGAAGACACAGAGTTTTTTCTGTGATTTCATTTTTCTGCGTTTTCAGGTAGTGCCCCCATACGGCTGGGATTTTTGTTAATTTTTCAATGTTACAAACACAGTTTTTCCCCAAATAAATTTTTAGTAAAAAAACTACGATTATGTATCAGTAGTACTGATTCAGTATGATATAAGGATTCACTAAGATACAAGATCCACCCGCCTACGCATCAGCTGTCGAAGTAAAAACGTTCTTTTGCTTAGGCTAATATTGTAACTGAGCTCTCTAAAGGCTCCTTATTGTTCAAACCAACTTTAGATTCATGAGACGGACGTAATTTTACAATTTCTACAATATCATCCTTCCAAAAACGGCCTGATAAACTCTTAGGCGGCTTGGTAAACCCCTAAGGCGTAGGCTGAATAGCTGGAAAATGTGCAAAAATGGTGGTCTGATAATTAATTTCATAGAGCGTCCGGCCCGATAAGCGAACAAGCGGGAAACTTTCCAGAAATTATCATGTAACTCATTTTTGACCTCGCATTACGTCAAATTCAATGTCATGACATGTCACAAAACATTAGTGTAAGGACGGGCCAGTCGATTTGTTTACAAACTGAACCCGAAAACCAGTATAGTCCATTTTTGTCAAACATTTGATGGATTTCTTTCCCAACATCTCGTCTCGAAACATGTTTGATTGAGACTCTGGCACACATCTAATGAAGAACGCCGATAAGTTATGGGTCATTGCGTTTGGCAAAGGGCAGACATTCGTAATTATGATAAACTATAGTCCATATGGTTATTCTTACCAGAAACGGTTATTTTTTACTTGTTTAACACATAAAACGCCGCAGTAAAAGTCGACCCCATCAAGCGACCGATAAAGCTGCACAAGTGTATTGAAAAAAAAAACTACCAAAATTGTCATTTCCGCCATACGGCTATCATTGGCGACTATGTGTTGATTTTTTGCGTTCAACTGATGTTAAAATCGTACCTTAATGTGATTTAACTTGACTTGAGCGTATTGGACTTCGCATCATTGTTAAGACAACATCGCAGGGCCCAAGCGCGTCGTCCGAAATTAGTTCCGTAATACACCGCACGAGACAAAAAATAGGTGTTACTATCAAATGCTATCACAATAATCCGTCCAATTTTATTACACGTAACACATGAAATGTTTAAATTTCCTCAAAAAACAAAACGCCACGTCTTCAACGCAGGAATAGTCCTGAAATAACTCTTAACTACGTAACACGTGGGTTAAACGCACGGTTCTGATTGGCCCACTGTCACTCATCACTATAACTCTGGTCTGAATGGTTAATAGGGAGTTCACTCTAACTTGGATCAGTTTAAATATGAGTTTTCATCTGCTCCTTACGATAATATTATATAATATGCTTTGATTTCAAATAAATTAAAGGATGAAAGAGTTCCACCGCGGATGTTAGGTGGTATGAATCCGTTTTTTATTTATTGTTTCTGCTAGATAAAAAATTAAGCGTTCAATTTTTGCTTTGCCAATGAAAAAGCTTTTAGATATGAAATAGTTATTGACTTTCAGCGGTCAAAAAATGCATTGAAAAATAATCATTTAGGTATATCATTTAAGTATATTTATTTAATTTTTTCTTAACTAAGTGTGAAAAAACCGTTTTTATCTTTCTCAACCCCGAACCACATAGGTTGTTCGTGGGGTACAGTCCATTACTCTTTATTTTGCTTTAAATGTCGCACGATAATCTCGCTAGATTAAAACAATACGAATCTTCTTATAATATGCAAATATTAATCGCTGGCATTGACATGAATCGATCCGCACGGAACTAAAATACGATGGTACTGCCAAGTTGGTAGTCGAAAGTTCTCCGACAGAAATAGTACAGTATGGGGTAATCAAAGCACTACATAATGTTCTTGCCAATTTCTCAAATTTTGTATTCTACAGGCGTCAGGAAAAAAGTGTCACCGATCAAATTTTGATTGTAGGCTCAAAACAGTACTCGGTCGTATCTTTTGATCTCGGTGACAAACTGACGACCCACACCAGTACTAAGCTGAAGAACTAGAAAAGCGGCAAGTACGTTATTATAGCCCGTGTTGTATGACCCTGATACCAAAAAAGTCATTTAAGTCCATTTTTACTGTATATTGTATAACCGTGTACAGTATGACTCATACCGTATGACTCATACGGTATGAGTCATAGGGTATGAGCGTTAGACTGATGGGCTTTAGGCACTATTTAAAACTGATAGTTTTCTCATTTTGGAAATCATAACGTCACTTCGAGCGGTCAACTTCGGAAGTTTAATAAAACCAATCAAAAACATTCCGCTACGATGGCTTTTCTGGGCGCAACTTATTACCATATCTTTTAAAGTCGTAAAGTTTGCCCTTATGATTGTTATTATGCTTCTTTAGACCAAAAGCAGTTTCTTTAGGCTTTTTTAAATAAATTATTTGCATTTTGTTTAGTCTCCCAGTTTTTCAAAAAACTGGCCTGATGCGCAAATTTACAAAGATGGGGTTAAAGCCTAAGGCTTAACGTAAAGGGCAAATAAATGGCCAACAAATAATGGCCATTATACCGACTCAAATTCATCTCGAGCTAGTATTGTAATCTTTGGCTTTCCACGAATCATGCTTAGTTATACTTTGTTTTAACATTTTTATATTGAAAATTTATGTTCCATTCAAGGTGCTAGAGTTACCAAGTTTAGGTTTTGCAATTAATGAATAAATGCGAATCGTATGATTCACACGGTATGAATGGTGATCAACAAACATAGTGCTCACCTGACGCGTGTTGACCTTGTACCAATGAAAAAAACGTAATCTCGAATCCATCCCTTTTCACCACGTACCAATGGACCTTGTTATCCTTCTTACAAGAAATAAATATACAATTACAGCTGTAGACGCTTACTAGACCATGTATGCAAATTATTGAGGATACAATTATTTGATAGAATCCTAACAGAACATTCGAAAACAAAACTATCAAGGTGCTAAAAGATCTCAATTATATTCGTAAGTAATCTTAACTCACAGGGGGAAAGAGTGAATTGATAACCCGTAAGGGGAAATTTGTGCATACACATTAAAATTCACAATAATTCGTAATAATTCAAGAAAACTGGTAAGGCCAAGTAGTAGAGCTCCTCAAACTACGTCCAGCTGACTATTCACGAATTGATTTTGGCCACCAAGGCCCCCTAGATAGTTGTTTGAAATATCTAACCTACGCAAAAAAAATACCGTCAATGTTCTTTTCTCGAAAAGTTGAGGGGGTCAGCAATACTCGTTTTGACCTACGAGGCCTCCATAGGCCTTAAATCGACGAAAGAACAAGTCGTGTGCATATATGAACACACTTCCCCCTAGGAGTTAAATTATGCAAAAAAACACAAACCAAAACCTTTACTAGTATTTCTACGAATAAACTAAATTCGGAAAACTAAATGATAATTCAAAGCAAATAAAAAATTAAAGTTACCAAAACCACAAATTGTAACTAAATGTAAAAATTAGTACAACTCGTACTATGGTGATAAAGCCAGATAGTGCCAAATAAAAATCCCTCAAAATGACATTTCACCTACATCAAGTTGTGTGGATTAAATGATTTCAATATTGAATGTATTAGCACTAGGGTGAAAAATTAGTCACATTGGTCACATGTCAACGGTAATGCATGTCAATTGTTGACCCTTGACGAGACCCAGTGGTTAAAAGTTTTAACTTAAAACTCCTAATTTGAGTCGAAGTCAATATTCAAATATCGTTATGATATCCTTAAAAATATATTGTGATTAACATGGCGTTGTTATTCAGGGAAAACTTTATCCAAGAAAACCCTCCTCAACCTGTATTTGAACTCCCAGGTGGAAGTGCGTGTATATAGACACACAACTTGTTTTTTCGTCGATTTAAGGCAAATGGAGGCCCCGTAGGGCAAAATGGGTATTGCTGACCCCCCTGAACTTATCGAAAAATTACATTAACGGTATTTTTGCGTAGGTTGGAGATTTCAAACAGCTCTCTACGGAGCCGATATGAATTTCTGAATCATTAGATCGACGTAGTTTGACGAGCTCTACAACTTGGTTTTACCAGTTTTTTTAATTATTGCGAATTATTGTGATTTTTTAAGTGCGTGTTTATATACACACATTTTCCCCCTACGGGTTCCCCAAAAACTCCTTCCCCCTGAGAATTAAAAATAAAAAAATTTCCCAAAGGAACATATTCCTGTGTCGTCGAATCAAATGTTCTTCTCTCACTTACCATAACTTTTTAATTTGTGTGTAATTATATGTTAACCGTTTATATTTATGCCTTGAAAATCACCATTTAGGCACAATCAACTAAAAATGATAATACCTCTAAAACACGTATCCTGATTTTATTAGAACATCGCATTAGCTTTTGCGTTTTTGGTGTGCAATCAATTAAGATAGTTTGATTCTATTTTACTTGACCGCAAACTTAATTTCCACGTTAACCAAAAAAATCATGTCATGATCACGAAAAGTATTCTAAAATATCCATTATGTCGACTTGATATCAAGTTATGATCTCATACTGTGTTCAAAAACGTTATGACTTTGTATTATGATGTAATTAAAAATTGAAAAATGATGACACCTCCTGCGTCGTTATACTATCATCCGATATCTCCAGTTTGGATCCATTACCTTTACCTGCGAAATTCTATTTATCAGATCGTTGCAGGATAACAGCGCAGCGTGAGTTTTGATTTCAACCGGCTATTCAACAAGCGTTACCATAATATGACTATAGACATCGACCCCGAAACAGGTCAAATTTTCAAAATTGTTACCATGAATGAATTTTCGGTGCAAATTAAGCTTGAAGTTATTTTCGTTATTTGAAAGTAAAAACAATTTTAGACCTCCCAAAGGCTAACCATGTCACTGAATTAAAGTCATGCAATTAACTCCCAGGGGGAAGTCTGTGCAAATATGCACACGATTTGTTTTTTCATCGATTTATGGCATAAGGAAAACTCGTAGAGCAAAACGAAACATATGCATCTAAAATTTTTTATAGTTTATTTTTTTCCATT
Source organism: Oikopleura albicans (assembly GCA_004367875.1). Taxonomy (NCBI): domain Eukaryota; kingdom Metazoa; phylum Chordata; class Appendicularia; order Copelata; family Oikopleuridae; genus Oikopleura; species Oikopleura albicans. The sequence goes on from SCLG01001889.1 coordinate 8,705, forward strand.
TTTGAAAATACGAAGCAAACAGAGTGACCAGATGTCATGAACTTAATAAGAAACGCAATTTTGCAAAAAAAATCAATAAATAGCATAAATCTTCTTGGACCATAGGCTGAAAGTTAAATCAGTATGGAAGGACTATAGCGCTGAACTAGGCTGTTATGTTAACGAATTTATCAAAGTATCAGTTAACTGCAAGTATCAGTTAACTGCAGTTTGCCATAGAATGTGCATATAACTATTAAGATATAATGTTATTATATTGAAGAGCCCTACAAGCAAAAAAAGCAGATGTAGCAGGCCAGAAGAAGATTTAAGGCTAAATTTTGGAGTGAGGTACTTTCGCGACCCTTTGTGGTCGCGAAAAAACCCGTTTATGAGTACCTTCGCGACCACACCATTTGGCCGCGAATCGTTGTTCAAAAGATGGTTTCGCGACCACATGGTCGCGAATCTGTGTTCAAAGTATGGTTTCGCGACCAAATGGTGTGGTCGCGAAAGTACTCATAAACGGGTTTTTTCGCTACCATAAATGGTCGCGAAACTACCCTTCACCTTAATTTTGATAACAAATTTAATATCATCTATAAGAAAGCCCATAAATGGTTGGCTCCTTATGAGTTAGCTTCTTCGTCGACGATTGTGGCGTTTACGAAAAGATCGAAGTCGGCGGCCAGTGCGCTTTCTCAGTGGAGTACTGGTCGACTGCTTCAAACCCGAAATAAGAAGTTCTTGGTCATACTTTCCCTCTTCCATTTCAGCAATAATTTGATTTAGCATTGACTTAGACCGTCCGTCATGGGTTAATCGCGGACGATATCGCATGTGGTTGTGTACATTATTACCCACACGATTGTACCCAATCAGATCGCCATTAGTCAGACAAATCAAGGAAAGTGAACTCATTGCCGACAACAACATTTTAAAAATTACAAATTAGTTATTAGTTTGCAAACTATATCTTTTGTGAATAATTTACTCGGAAGTATAGCTTGAATATGCAGAAAACTATAATGTGAGTTTAAAAATGTATTCCAATGTTGGACTGTGTTTTATGTGCGAAAGCGGCGTTTTTGAATTAATTTATTACTCAACATTATTTAATCTTTTTTACTTGATGATTGTTTTTACTAATCATGTACACAATTGACATATAATTTATCTTGTATATGTATGAACAGTATATAGTATGAGGATAATTAGGGTTTGAAAATTTCATTATGTAAAGACGGTCACAAAACTGGTATATAGAAAGAAAACTCTAGGAAACGCTTTTTTGCAGACTGAACGTAATCTTGAAATAAGCAGTTTAACTCGTCCCCGTTTTTTGTCTGCCTTTTGGCAGACTGAC
>SCLG01001893.1:11647-26998 GCA_004367875.1 Oikopleura albicans
CTCGCTCGTTACGTTCTCGCTTCCACGACTGTACTCGGTTTTTATTGGTCAAACAAAACTTTTGTTTTTTTTTGACAGATAAGAAACAAGGAATATTTTCTAAAGTACATATATATTCATATGATTAAAAAAATATTATTGCGTACGCAATACTTAAAGCTGTTTTTAATCTCCGTACGCAACAAACTGCATACTTGTTTCTTATTGGTCAAACCAAAATGCTGTTGTTTTTTGACCAATTAGAAACCAGGAACGCAGCTTCTTGCGTATGCAGTAGAAAAAGTACTTTTCGATCTGCGTACGCAAGAAGCTGCGTTCTTTGTTTCTAATTGGTCAAAAAACAACAGCATTTTGGTTTGACCAATAAGAAACAAGTATGCAGTTTGTTGCGTACGGATATTAAAAACTGCTTCAAGTATTGCGTACGCAATAATATTTTTTTTTATCATATGAATACTTTAAAAAATAGGAAGCATACGTTTTTGAACTTTTGTTCCGAAAATTTAAATAATTAACCATGCCCTTTTCTTTCCTATCCCCACTTCTCTTGAATGAAATTATAAAATAAAAACTATAAGAACATCACGATAAAACATAACTAATCACTGCGTTATGAGCCATTCTAATAGACAAGTGGTTCTTTTTGTGACGATGCTCCTTTTTCGGACGCTATTTTCGAGAACCGAATAAATGAGTGAGGATTGGTTGGAAAGATTTCGCGAAATATTTTCTTGCTCTTTGAGCGCGGCTAGACTTTCATCTTTTTCACAAATTTGACTTTCAATTATTTCAATACGGCCATGAAGCGCCTCGTTATCGTGCACTAGTTGACCAACGCGTTCATAATCTTCTAACGCATAATGTAACCGCTCCTCTAACTCGCTCGAGATATTTTATTGAAGGATTTTTTCGGCCGTCGGCAAAATGCACGAAATTTCTCGGGTATAAAACGTTTTGAGTTCCATTTTTCGAAGATTTTTGGAAAAGTTTCCGATATGTGAAAAAATCACCCCAATACGGACCCTATTTTCGAGAATCAAAAATGTCCGTATTGGAAGTAAGGACTGTGTCGAGACAGTTTCCGATTTTTGTTCCAAAATTTTCTTCATGAAATTTGGTTTGACCCGTCTATCAGCAATTTTTGGTTTGAAGCCGTTGAAAATAGGCCGTTTTGTGACGATCACACAGTGACCCCCAAAATTTTGGTCACAAATTTATGAACTATTGGTCGCAAATTTTCCGTCTGGAAAATTAATTTTGTGAAGCTCAGCCAATTAAAAGCCTAATTATTTACCGGTAATTAATTTTGAGCTCAATCCTGAAATATCAGCCATGAACTCTGTATAAGATGGTGGATCAGTTTCATGATGATCAATCTTGACAATCTATGATCAAAACGTGACAATTAAAACCCGCTGTGCCAAAGAAAAATATCAAAATGAATGGAAATAATTCCAGTGGAGTTCCATCTCTTTTTTGTTCGATTGAGAACTCTTTTTTTATTTGTTCGAAAATTTCTCTCGCTTCGTTTGAATTTCCCTTTTATTTTATTTTCCTTGTAATGTTTGGCGTTTTTTAATAACTCCCAAAAAACGGTTTGTTTTTGGTACCCTCTCTGTACAATCTATTCAGCTCAAAAATTAATTTTGAGTAGCGCAGCCAATTAAAGGCCTTCTAAACAAAAAAAAATTCAAAAATATTGTATCTAACTCTCAGGGGAACGTTTTTTGGTGATTTTTTTTTTCACTTTAAAAACGTTCCCCTGGGAGTTAGGTATAATACTTTGGATTTTTTTTTCTTTCAGAATACTTCTGATTGGCTGCGCTACCCAAAATTAATTTTTGAGGTCAATCGAATATACACAGGGGGTACCACAGAAACATCGTTTTTTTTGGTGATCTCCCAAAAACGGTGTTTTTGTGGTACCCCTTCTGTACATGCCAGTGCGCTGAAAAATTAATTTTGAGCTTCTTATTGGATACGCTACTCAAAATTAATTTTTCAGCTCAATCGCATGTACAGAGGGGGTACCACAAAAACACCGTTTTTGATGATGGGTACCACAAAAACACCGTTTTTTTTTTGGAAAATCATCAAAAACGGTGTTTTTGTGGTACCCCTCTGTACATTCTATGTGTCTCAAAAATTAATTTTGGGTATCGCAGCCAATAAGAAGTCTTCCTAAAGAAAAAAAAATCCAGAGTATTTTACTTAACTCCCAGGGGAAACATGATAATATTTGGGTTACCGTCAATTTAGACTTTTATATAATTTATAATATTGAGTTTTTTCTTGGAAACGCGTTGCCTTGTTGAGGTTATTTTTTGAAAAACGATCTGATATCAAATATTCACCAAAAACGTCAAAATTATCGTACGCCTGATGGGTAACATTAACGACCTTGAAATTTAATTAAAAAAGGCCACATACGGTCCTTACTCTCAATACGGACGATTTCTTCCCATACGGACGCTTTTTTATAACAATTAACCCCAATACGGACCCTATTTTCGAGAATCAAAAATGTCCGTATTGGAAGTAAGGACTGTATCGAGACAAATTTTGTGCCTGATTTTAAATTTATCTAAAAACTTGTTTTTAAAATGGACTTGAAACGTAAAATTCGCAAAAATTGGCCCAAAAAGAGGCCCAAAAGAACATTGAAGCAACCGATTTTCTGACAATGTCGAAAACTCAGGCAAAACTGTCCGAANCCACCAAGTGGAATGAGACAACGGTGATTTGTGAGAGATGTAAATTCGGCTCAGAGCTACCGGTAACCGCCTGGCAACAAAATCACACAATCAAAAAATGTAACGAAAATATTGCGTGCTACAAAAAGTACGATACAAAAAATATTTCCTTCGAGGAGCCGGGGCGCGGTGACGAGATCGAGTGCCCCAACTGTAATCAAAAATATAATGGCGTCAAGGGGATAGTCGCCCACTTTCGAAATGCGCATCTAGCGGAATATATTCCGTGGCGGACGAAAATCGGCCCGATTCTTCCGGTACAATGTCCGGTATGTAAATTTTGCTACTCATCGCAAGCCGACGTTGATACGCACTTGAAGAAGGACGAAGGATGCAAAAAGAACTTGGCAATGCAAAAGGTAAAGTCCCTTCTCTTAAAATGGGCACTTTTTGAAAATTGAAAGGTGTGCATGGTGGGAGTAAGGACCCTATTAAGTTTAAGTGTACCGTGTTTGCGCATTCCAAATGTCGGAATTATATCGAAATCATTTTAAATACAGTACGAATATTGTGCAAACAACCCAATATCAATGTACACGCCATATATTTGGTTTTACCAGACCATAATTCAGAGCACAGCGCCGTGAACTTGGTCAAAAACGAAATCGGAACTCGTATCTAGTTTTTCATTTTTTCTCATATTGAGTTTTTTTGTTGAAAACGCCTTGCCTTGTTGAGGTTATTTTTTGAAAAACGATCTGATACCAAATATTCACGAAAAACGGCAGAATACACCTACGCCTGATGGGTAACATTTACGACCTTGAAATTTAATAAAAAAGGGCAAATACAATCCTTACTCTCGATACGGACAATTTCTTCCTATACCCTATGGACAAAATTTTTGCTTATTGAAAGTAAGGACTGTATCGAGAATCGACATCAACAGTTTGTGTCCCTATTTTTAAATTTATCTAATAACTTGTTTTTAGAATGGACTTGAGACATCCAATTCGCAACAATTGGCCCAAAAAGAGGCCCAAAAGGATGTTGAAGCGACCGATTTTCTGACAATGTCGAAAACTCAGGCAAAACTGTCCGAATTTTCGTGCGACTATTGTCAGAATGGGGTTTCATTTCCGACATTCGGGCTGCTTTGCGTCCATTTGAAACAGGACCACCGGGCCGAATATATTCANACAGTTCAAATGAGATCGATTAACTCCATTGGGTCACAGGTAATCGTATAACCCGTAGGGGACACTATGTGATGATCACCACACAAGCCTGTTATGCCCGTTTTAAATGATAAACATTGATTTATGGGGTACTCCAGCATGAAGAATCCATCTATACAAATAAAAAATGTCATATGTCTCCAAAGTCGTCACAGGAAGATTTTAGAAAAAAAAAATTTCCGAAATTTTCTCCATGAACTTCTGTCGCTTCGTTTGGCTTTCACTTTTGTTTTCGGTAGAAAAATGAATATTTCGAAAATGGCGAAAAAAAGTCCGTTTTGGTAATTTTTTCGTCGTTCTTTTTTAATGTATTTTCCTTGTTTGGCGTTTTTAAATAACACCCACAAAACGGTGTGTTTTGGTACCCTCTCTGTACAATTTATTTACCTCAAAAATTAATTTTGAGAAGCGCAGCCAATTAGAAGCCTTCTAAACAAAGAAAAGTTCAAAAATATTATATCTAACTCTCAGGGGAACGTTTTTTTTGGTGATTTTTTTTCATTTTAAAAAGGTTCCCCTGGGAGTTAGGTACAATATATTGTAAATTTTTTTCTTTCAGAGGACTTCTAATTGACTGCGCTACCCAAAATTAATTTTTGAGGTCAATCGAATATACACAGGGGGTACCACAGAAACATCGTTTTTTTTTTGGTGATATCCCAAAAACGGTGTTTTTGTGGTACCCCCTCTGTACATGCGATTGAGCTGAAAAATTAATTTTGAGCTTCATATTGACAATGCTACTCAAAATTAATTTCCCAGCTCAATCGCATGTACAGAGGGGGTACCACAAAAACACCGTTTTTGATGATTTTCTAAAAAAACGGTGTTTTTGTGGTACCCCCTCTGTACATTAGAATGACCTGAAAAATTAATTTTGAATAGCGTACCCAATAAACACCTCAAAATTAATTTTTCAGCTCACTAGCATGTACAGAGGGGGTACCACAAAAAACACCGTTTTTTTTTTTGGAAAATCATCAAAAACGTTGTTTTTGTGGTACCCCTCTGTAAATTCTATTTGTCTGAAAAATTAATTTTGGGTGGCGCAGCCAATAAGAAGTTTTCCTAAAGTAAAAAAAATCCAAAGTATTTTACGTAACTCCCAGGGGAATCATCATAATAATTGGGTTACCGTCAATTTCGACCTTTATATTATAATATTGAGTTTTTTTGTTGAAAACGCCTTGCCTTGTTGAGGTTATTTTTTGAAAAACTATCTGATACCAAATATTCTGAAAAAAACGCCAAAATACACCTACGCCTGATTGGTAACATGTACGACCTTGAAATTTGATAAAAAAGGGCAAATACAGTCCTTACTCTCAATACGGACGATTTCTTCCCATACCGACGCTTTTTTATGACAATTCACCCCAATACGGACCCTATTTTCGAGAATCAAAAATGTCCGTATTGGAAGTAAGGACTGTGTCGAGACAGTTTTGTGCCTGATTTTAGATTTATTGGACTCGAAACATCCAATTCCCAACAAATGGCCCAAAAATAGGCCCAAAAAACGTTGAAGCGACCGATTTTCTGACAATGTCGAAAACTCAGGCCAAACTGTCCGAATTTTCGTGCGACTATTGTCAGAATGGGGTTTCATTTCCGACATTCGGGCTGCTTTGCGTCCATTTGAAACAGGACCACCGGGCCGAATATATTCAATTTCGGATCAAAAAAACGGGCCAGATTCCGTTTCGGTGTCAAACGTGTCAATTTTGCTTTCCGGATCAAAAAACCTACGACAAACACATCCTTAAGAAGCACTGTGCCCGTTTTAAGCGGCAATATGACGAGTACATTGAGTCACTCGAGGACGACGAGGCTTCCGAGGATGACGAAGTCGACGGGTTAACCCCTAACGACGCTGTGATGGCCGACGATACTAATGAAGACGAGAGGTATGTTTGTGGTGATGGTCAGTTAACCCCCAGGGGGGCCCCTTGGCGAAATTGTTGGATTATTTGCCCAATGAAAACTTGTTCAGATTCGATGCAACTCTCCGAGTTGGAAAGTCATTTTCNCAAACCCTCAGGCGGTGTATAACAATTTTTTGGATTTTTTCGTTCATTATATTGTTTTATATCATTTTTCTATAGTTTTAAGTTTTCCAGGGTTTTAACCTACGCACTACCCATGTGGCTTAACAGTTTGCATTTGACTTAACAATTTGCATTGGAATTAACACCTTTTTTCGGAAAAAAATGTGTTAAGTCAAATGGTTAGGTGGTGTATTTACAATTGTTTAAACAACATATTTGGCCAAAAAAGTGTTAAGATAATTGAAGTTGGTTAAGATAGTTGGTTAGGGCTTTCGGTAAGATAATTTGAACTCGATATACGTTTCGGTCTTAAAAGTGTTAAGATAATTCAACTTTGTCAAGATAACTGGTAAAGGGGTGTAGTTTATACTAAATTTGTTACGTAAATTGCGTACGCATTACGCTTCACGAGACTGCTTTGCCTTTGAAATTTCAAAATTTAATAACAATATTCCGGTTAACCGACAATTAAGTGGTAAATGGCGTCTAGTTGTCTTTGATATTGTACAAATTAAAAAAAAACGAGGAAATTATATTATTTTCTAAAATACAAAACAATAACTTATGTGCTTTTACATACATATACTTATAATTTTTACAATTAAAATACACCAGGTGCGCCTTTATGTTTCACCTCGTTATGTTACAATTTTTCCCGTTCGTCCCGTTATGTTACAATTTTTTAGCAAAAAAATTTTCGGGCGTTTTTGCCTACGTTTTCGCAACATTTTTGTGTTACGTAATCACTATTTTTCGTTATGTACAAAAAACAACACGTATTGCGCAATACTTCCCCATTCGTCCCGTTATGTTACAATTTATACAAAAAAAAACACGTATTGCGCAATATTCTCCCCGTTCGTCCCGTTATGTTACCACTTTTTAATTTTTTGGCGTTTTCCAGCAAAATCGCCTACGCACTGCGCCGTTTTGTTACAATTTTGCGTTATGTTACACTTTTTTGATTTGTTTTTGTAACATAACGGCGCACCTGGTGTATATGCCTCATTTCAAACTTTATCTTGCCCAACTGAATAGTTCCGAAAAAAAGCCGATTTCGACATTAATTCCAATTATTAATACAGTTGTATTGTTATGCAGTTAACTTAAAAAACCTTGTTTAGTGTTTGTGTCATTGACCACAAGAATTTTCACTTTTTTTCCGTTTGCTAGTTAACCGCATGTTTATGTTTTGTTTTTTTTCGATTAATTGGCAAAAAGTATTCTGCCGGAAGTACCTTAATGCTCCGAGGGTTAATTTGGACTCGGTTGACCACGTAAATAGTTTTAGGGCGAATTGGTTAAAAAAATTCTAGCGACTTAAATTGGGCCAATGACATCCATGTAATTATTTTTCGCAACTCAATTATTTATCACAGCAGGTGCGCTCTGATATTGCGTTTTTTCCATATCATTTTTTGTGGCTCATTATATTTTACTTTTAATGATTTAAAAGTTTAAAAGTTATTAACTTAAAGTTTTGAAGCTACACACATATACGCTGAATAATTATTATACATTGAAAAGTTATATTTTTTTGAAAATTTGTAAATTAACTCTCATGGGGAAGTGCGTGTAAATAGACACGCAACGTGTTTTTTTCGTCGATTTAAGGTATATGGAGGCCCCGTAGGGCAAAACGGGTATTGGTGACCTCCCCCCCAGGGACCCGTAAGGCTAAAATGCGTGTAAATAAACACGCACTTTAAAAATTCACAATAATTCGCAATAATTCAAAAAAAAACTGGTAAAGCCAAGTTGTAGAGCTTGTCAAACTACTTCGATCTGACTATTCAGAAATTGATTTGGGCCACCAGGGCCCACTAGAGAGCTGTTTGAAATCTCCAACTTACGCAAAAAATAACACCGCCTATCGAATTTTCTCGAAAAGTTGAGGGGGGTCATTAATTTGCCCTACGGGGCCGCCATATGCCTTAAATCGACGAAAAACCCATTTGCGTGTCTATTTACACGCACTTCCCCCTGTGAGTTAAGTTCGGTATACCCGTTTAATGGGTGCCAATCAACTAGACAGGGACTGTAATAGCTGTAAACGGTATAATGCTTAATGCACAACATGTGAAAGATTCCGTCAAATTCGTTCGAAGCGGTTATTAAACCCATCGGTCATACGGTAGTTAATTATAAGGTAGATAATTATGCGGTCTAATGGTACAATAACGACGGCAAATTTAGATCATCTTCGCAGATATTAAAAAAAAAATTGTCCCATTAAGAAAATTCCAAATACCAAAATATTTATGATAATAAAAAAACCAGCACTTCTTGATAAAATCTAGCGCGGGGCTTATAATACTCATGTTTATAGTTTTTTTAGAAATCAAGATGAAAATCAGAGTCGGTATAAATAACTCGGGCTCCAAAAATTTTCATAAAAACTTATTTATTATTTGACAAAAAAAAAAAGAGAAAAATTCTAGATATAGATTTTTTGAGACAAAAAAAAACATGAAATTGAAGACCTTTATGAGCGCAGTGTGGAACGAAATGACGAAATGTTTCCGAAACCAGGGTGGAACAAATCCACATGATCGACATAATGAAGGACGACGCCAATTAAGAGACGATTAAGTTAAAGAAACCATTTTTATAAAAAAAAGAATTAAAAAAATCTTTAAACCAATTTGCAAATTCTATTTCATACATTTTCCCTGAAATGTTTTTTAACACATTTTTCGAGAATTCAGGAGCGGTTAATAACGCTTATTTTTTACACCTACGTAAAGACGAATTGAACACAAAAAAATTAACATAACTTATTATTTGTCAAAACCCAAATGTTGCCTTTAATATTATAGAAATTCTTTAGAATAATGAAGTTCTATTCATTCATTGTGCAAAAAAAATAAACTTTAATGATATATTTTGAGAAATTTATATGATGTTTTTGAAAACGTATGAAAAATAAATGCCCAGTGATTATTTATTTTTTAACGCTTATTTTTAACGTTATTCGAGATTTTAATTTTAATTAATACACAGGGCGTGCCGTTATGTTTCACCCTGTTATGTTTAATTTTTTTTTTTAGAAAAAATTTCACCCTAATACATATCTTTATATGTTAGGCCCTAAGCCGTTATGTTTCTCTTATTCCCGCTCGGGCCATTATGTTTAACTTTTTTGGAATTGTTAATTGAAACATAACGGCACACCCTTAATAACATGTTTAATGTTCTATACAAAACTATTTTCAAATGAGGCTTGACACTGACAACTTTCTGTAGTGCATATTTCATTATAGGAAATCCGTATTCAACCCCTAGGCGGCGCAATGGCCATTTTAGTCCAGAAAAATTCTTTTTTTTTTTCGCAAAAAGATTATTTCCGGTTTAAAAAATTTGCAATCTCCAAAGCCGTAATAATTATTATGTTTAAAGGACATTATGTTGGGTAATTGATGACTGAACGTCGAGATTCAATACAGTCCGCCGGTTAACGGCGCACTCTGTGTATTTGACACACAGTATTTTTAATTTGTACCAGCCACAAATGTTACTTTTTCTTTCTAAATTTTCTCCTCGGGTTCAGTTTTCGGATTCAGTTTGTACACAACATGACTGACCCCTCCTTAATCACGTTTTAAATCTCTGAGTTCTATATCACAATCTGAAATTAACTCTATTATAGAGTCGTTATTGATAATCGAAAATAGCGGCCATGCAAATTAATGGCCGATAAAAGAGTCCCTTAGTTTGGGTTTTTTTCCGTTTAATTTAGTTTTTATCAACTTTTATTTCAAAATAAAGCCACTGTTTCTCTGAATTTTCTTTAATTAATTTGAACGAAACTGTTTATTCTTTCAAAAAATAAGAAAAAGAAGTGGGTAGCTAGCTACCCCAATACCGTACTGAGGTTAGAATTCTTAAAATAGTGTTTAAATGTGTAATTGGAAATCTTTTTATCATATGTTCCATAATTTATACAATAAGTTTTACGATTATAAGGAAACTATGTGCCAAAATTAAAAAAAAAAACTCGTATTTTTAAAATGTAACAATTTCCTAAATATTTGTGATTGCCTTAAAAATCTGATCGAATGAGTACCATAATGGTCCTTTATGAGCAATTTGTCATTTGACACCCTAAAGAAATCATATGACAAAGTTGAAACCAGGAGCTAAGTCAGGGACTCTTATTTTTCCAGTGGGCTAATTTGCAGCTTTTAAGAACAATCATGTCTGTATAAACTCATCATGTCGTGATTCATGCCGAGCACCAATCAACAAAAAAAAAGTTCTTCCGAGAACACAACTTTTTTTTGTTTCACACACAGTGTGACATTAATTTAACACAGACACGGATTTTTTCCGGTTTCGGGTTACTCCTTTTTCCCGGGTGTAGTCGGAAAGTGGAGCAAATTTTATATTTTAGAATTTTAAAAATTATCGTCGTTTTCCAACTACACCCGGAAAACGTAGAAACAAAGCTGCATACAGAAAAAAACTTTTTCCGTTTTCGAAATTTTTTTTTAGGTTGTGCTCTTTATTACGCACCCCCTGTAGCGCGGAATTTGAAAAAATTATAATTCTAGGTACAACACAGGAATTGTTACCAAATGAGGATGTCTTGATTTGCCAATTGCTCAAAATAGCAATATAATAAAACAATAATTTTTAAAATAAAAAACAATAATTGATAGTGATTATTATTTTCAAATGAAACCAAAAATTTTTATACACTTGACCTTTTAAGAGTTAAGGACTTTTCGCAATGATATTTTTAGCTCATTAAAAACTGTTTACTACTCCAACTGGCGGTTTTATTCAGAGATTAATCGGTTGAAAAGTACCACTATACATTCAGTAGCCCTTATTGGCCGCGTTTTTTGGAGCCCTCATGGCGGCCCATAAGGGGTCCGGGACTGTAATAAAATATAACTAAAAGTTAAGTTATTAATGGTGTGCCCAAATGACCCCTATACATAAATAAGTTTTGTTATTTTTAAAAGTGACTGAAGCTATGCAGGATTGTGCATATTAAGGGTTTGTTAAGGATTGTTTAAAAAAACGACTCTTATTAAGCACAACGACCCTTGATAAGCACAGCCAAAGTTTGGCTAGTTAAGTTTAGAAACCTCAGATAATTATGATTTATTTGTAATATATATTTATTGTTACAAAATTTGAGCTTTAATTTGAGTTAAAAAAACAATTTAAAATTTATTATATCCATAAACGAAGCAAAAATTATTCAAACTTGACCCTCGGAGTCCGAGGCTCGGACGTAGTTATAAAACCTGGATTCTAATTTTACTCAATAATATTTTAATCTAAAAAACGACCCTTATTCAGCACAATCTAAAAACAGAGAAATACTAAAACGGAAGAAATTTTCGGGTTTTTCCGTTTTCGAGTTTTTCCGTTTTCGGGTTACTCCTATTCCCCGGGTGTAGTCGTAAAAAAAGTGGAGCAAATTTTATATTATTTGTATGTTGAAAATTTTACCCGTTTTCCAACTACACCCGGAAAACGGAAAAACTTGAAAACTTTTTCCGTTTTCGTAATTCCCTTTTTTTAGGTTGTGTCCCTTATTTAGCACCCCCTGTAGCGCGGAATTTGAAATAATTATAATTCTAGGTACAACACAGGAATTATTACCAAATAAGGATGTTTTGACTCCCTTATTGCTCAAATTAGCCTTGAACCTGAATGACTAGGCTGTAAAAACGATAATTGATAGTGATTATTATTTTCAAATGAAACCCAAAATTTTTGTATATTTTCACTTCGTAAATTACGAATCGTAATGATAGCTCAGTAAAAAGTACTGAATCCGATGCGAAAACTTTTGTGATCTGAAGACCCCCAATTTTAACCGTGGGCATCGTAGGTCCCACTGTACCTTCATAGTTTATGAAAGTCGCAAACAATACTGATGGTATACAGGAGGAGCGCCAAGTAACGGTACTTTTCCTGTTCTTCGGAACCGACCCTTACTCTGCGCTTAACCATCACTTGGCATTGGTATTCCTTCCTATTCCTTACTATTATACCTTAAAGGTACAACGCTTGTATGTTAATTTTATCATTTTTGTTAAAAATATATTAAAAATCGAAAAATATTATATAGTAGAAAAATTATTTAAATTTCATGGCATAATTTTACTTGGCCTACCCTAGGGGTCGATTTTGCCATTGACGTACCCTAAGGGTACACCTTGAGGTCGATTTTTTTACGAAATTTAACCTACCCTTACTTGGCGTTCAAACCCGTATTTGTTGGCCCTTACTTGGCGTTCGCCCTATTGCGCATTATGATTATTATTTTGATGATTATTATTTTTAAAATGAAAATAAAATATGTTTGACGAGTCACAAATCCCGGAATGGATTTTTCCCTAAAACAGCATGTTTTGACCATTTGAGCCTTACGAGTTAAAGTTAAGAGTTTTTAGTAATAGTATTTTTTGCTCAAAGTGATCTGAAGGCCCCCAAATTTTAACCGTGGGCACCCTAAGCTAGAATTCTAGCTATATCTAGCTATTATAATTCTAGGTACAACACAGGAATTATTACCAAATTAGTGTGCCTTGACTCGCTAATTGCTCTACATAACTTTAAACCTGAATGACTAGTCCTTAAAAAACGACAACCTGCCGTAGTCATGATATATTACAGGTCAAATCTTCCCCTACTTATCACTTTCTTTGAAATGAGCCACTGGGGCGATAAATAATCGCAACAAACACGGTAGTGGGTGGCCACTTTAATAGGATGAAAATTCGTTAATCAGCCTAATCTTTTCATATTCCAACTTTGCACAAATTTATTCCGGAACAAACATGTTTCAGCTGTGCATTTTTTTCCTATCATGTATGTGCCTAAACTTACTTTACCCTGCCGAAATTATGTAAATTCCCGTTTTGGATTATTTTCCCTGCAGTTTTACGTCAAAGTGGGAACTTCTAGGCCCCAGGATTTTGGGGCAGTATCATATGTCAATGTGTGCATGAATGTTTTTGTTCTCAGTTGGTGTGGTGAAGAAGTGACACTTTTGTTTCCGATTTTTTTTTTTGTCAAAAACCGTCATTTTTTTCCATTTTTGCTCAATTTTTAATCAATTCCAGCCAAAAAAAACTCCAAAAAGTGTCACTTCCTTTCAAACTTTTTTTTATACACAGGGTAACCTATTAATCGGTACAAAATTTTTTGGGAAACCTACCGGTTAATAGCAAATAGACTGCTTAATGAGTACATGCGTAGGCGTTTTTGTTGGAAAATGTTCGGGCAAAAAACTGCCGGTTAACGGCAAATAGCGTAGGCGCTGCCGGTTAACGGCGCACCCTGTGTATATGAAAACACTGTTAAATTGTGCATTTTGTTTTTCTATTCACCATCACGTACCCACATTACAATATGGTATATAGTTGAAGAATGAATTTTGTCTCAATCGTAATTTTTTCAAAATGTTGACAAATTATGAACCTCTATTAGAGTACTTCAAGAGATTAATTAAAGTACTTTAATAAAGTTCACCACCTAACCATTTGACTTAACACCATTTGGCTTAACAGTTTGCACTTGAATTAACACTTTTTTCGTCCTTTTTTTGTCTTTTTTTTTCAGCATTCCGCCTATGCCCTTGGGGTTTATCACGCCGCCTGAGGGTTTATCAGGCCGGTTTTGGAAGGAAAAAGTGGCCTGACAAACCCTCAGGCGGTGTATAACAATTTTTTTGGATTTTTTCGTTCATTATATTGTTTTATATCATTTTCTTATAGTTTCAAGTTTTCCAGGGTTTAAACCTACGCACTACCCATGTGGCTTAACAGTTTGCATTTGACTTAACAATTTGCATTTGAATTAACACCTTTTTTCGGAAAAATATTAAGTCAAATGGTTAGGTGGTTACTTTAATTTTCAAATAATTATTTTGNTGCCAAACTTACCCAGAATACATTTTTCAATTACACCACCTTACCATTTGACTTAACACCATTTGGCTTAACAGTTTGCAGTTGAATTAACACTTTTTTGTCTTTTTTTTCCAGAATTTCCGCCTACGCCCTTGGGGTTTATCACGCCGCCTGAGGGTTTGTCAGGACACTTTCTCCTTCCAAAACCGGCCTGATAAACCCTCAGGCGGCGTGATAAACCCCCAGGGGCGTAGGCGGAAATGCTGAAAAAAAAAAGACAAAAAAAGTGTTAATTCAAGTGCAAACTGTTAAGCCAAATGGTGTTAAATCAAATGGTTAGGTGGTGTAATTGAAAAATGTATTCCGGGTAAGTTTGGCAATACGATTTCAGATTTTTAGTTTTATTTTTCGATTTCCGGTATTTCCGGTTTTCACTTTTTTTGTAGTAACCGGAAGTGACCGGAANCGGATTTCCGGTGTGTACGGATATATATTAGGGCACAATTTGGGCACTAATGGAACAGAAAATGTTTGAATTTAATTATGCCAAAAAAAATTAATTGATAGTGTTAGCCATTCAATTTTTATGATAGATTTTCGTCGACATTTTTTTTCGAGAATTTGAGCAACATTTACCCCCTTAACCCCTGAGCGACACTATGACTGTTTTTCTTAAAGGCATCGTACATTTTTCTACCATCAATAAGGCAAGATTGGTTATTAACTACTGAAAAAATCACGTTAAAAGAAAAATTAAAAAAAAACAAAAAGTAAGTACGTTTCATTGGGATCACCATTATTGGTACAGATTAAAAAAAATCCCATCTCATAATCGTTTTCCCAAAGTTGGTCGGCGAATTGATTTACGCTTGATCAACGTTTGATTCACCTTTGCGTCCGTAGAGGACGCGGGTTAAATCGGTAGAAGTTGCAACTTCGCACAATCAGAGAAGAAGGATAGACCTTGAAAACAAACGTCTAATCAAGAAAATCCGCCACGTAGCGAATTTTTTAGTAAAACTGGGAGCTAGAAAAAGAAAAAAAAAGAGATTCGCTTTGATCGCCCCTCTTGTCGGGAAGTTATTTATCAACGGCCGGCGGTTTGACTCAAACAATTTATCACGTTTGCCGAAAATAAAACCGTCGGCCGCAAATCCAACAATTTATCACGTTATTTAAAACATACCGTGTACACGCGTGTTTTACATAAATGAATCACGAACAATCGTGTACAGAGGGAGGTGGTTAAAAGGCCAATTTCTAAAAACTGACTCGATCTTCTAGCACTTTGAAAAAACTGAGTTCGAAAATTTCGACCACTAAAAGTTTTTTTTTTCACCATGAGCCCTTGGTGTTGGTGAAAAAAGTTTAAAAAGACATGATTTTATAAAAAAAAAGGTGCAAAAGGACATGATTTCTATAGAAAAAATATGTGCGAGCAGGGGGTCTCTACCTAGTTAACGGGCATCGTAGAATTTTAAAAAATGTACAGTCA
>SCLG01001894.1:0-11181 GCA_004367875.1 Oikopleura albicans
TTTTGAGTTACGTAATCACTATTTTCCGTTATGTTACAATTTTTACAAAAAACAAACAAACACGTATTGCGCAATATTTTCTCCGTTCGACCCGTTATGTTACAAATGTGTACGAACAAAAAAACACATATTGCGCAATATTTTCCCCGTTCGTCCCGTTAAGTTACAATTTTTTTATTTTTTTGCCGTTTTCCAGCGAAATCGCCTACGCACTGCGCCGTTATATTACAGGTCAAAAATATTAAACCGTCCTTTAACTCTAGTTAACCGACGCTGCGGAATAACCTCCCTCAGCCAAACGGCCTCAGCCAAACGGCCAATAGGCCGTTCACGGAAATCATTCCCATGGAAAAATAAATTTAACGATTGACAAATTTTATTTGTTAGTTGCAACGTCTGATTCCTTATCTATTTTATTGAAAACAAACTAAACCTATTTTTTTTAACCGCTAAGACGACCAATGTGCTAAACTGTCGATAATGCAATTCATAAGAGGCACTTGACTATTTATAGTCTATTCCGCTAAAGAGAATAAAAAAAGCAAAAGTGGTGAAAAATACGTGGAAAATATGTAGTTTCGTTCTTATTTTTTTTTCAAAGTTGCTTCTTTTCATGTCGAGATTTCGACTCAACTAAAATATGAAATAAACTCTCTATGAAATAAACATTTATTGAATTAACGTAGATTTGCTGAAAAAATCCAAAACTGTTTTCCGTTAAAAAAATCTCGATCCGTTTGGCTATTATTCACGATCAAATCAAACGGCCTATTTATAGTCTGTTCGGCTAAAGAGAGTTAATCTGAGATCCCCTGTATAAAACATATGAAAAACTTACTGAATAAACGATATTAAAACAAATCGCTGGAATATCACACGGCTTTTAAAAATTTGGACAAAGTTGAATCGTCGAATTTCGCCATACTGAAAGACCGTCGAGTTGAGTTCGTTAATTTCAAAATGAATATTTCTGCCGTTAGTGGTCGCAATATCGTTAAAAACTTGAATTGCCTCTTCTTTGCGGCCTTTTTGAATTAACCACCTGGGCGACTCTGGGAGCCAATGAAAATAAAACAAACTGGCAGCCAGCGGAATGACTTGTAGCATCATAGCGTAACGCCAATCGCGGAATAAGTAAACACTCATTAAATGCCAAAAGGTACCCAGACCCCAACCACAACCCATAAATAATCCGACAACCCATCTTTTTTCAGAGCTAACTAAAATATTTTCATTTTTTCATAAAAAACTTTTGGTTAAAAACTAGCGTATTTAACTCTCAGAGGGAAGGAGTTTTTTTGAACCCGTAGGGGGAAAATGTGTGTAAATAAACACGCACTTAGAAAATTCACAGTAATTCACAATAATTCAAAAAAATGGTAAAGCCAAGTTGGAGAGCTCGTCAAACTACGTCGATTTGACTACTCAGAAATTTATTTGGGCCACCAGGGCCCCCTAGAGAGCTGTTTTAAATGTCCAACCTACGCAAAAACCCCGTCAATCGAATTTTCTCGAAATGTTGAGGGGGCGCAATACCCGTTTTGCCCTACGGGGCCTCCATATGCCTTAAATCGACGAAAAAACCAACTTGCGTGTCTATATACACGCACTTCCCCCTGGGAGTTAAAAAGAACAACAAAAAACAGAGGAAATTTATTTTGAGCATTTAGTACCACTTAGGACGCAATAAGAACCAAATAAAATAACCGCAAAATTAAAAATATAGGCACCGCGGTAGTTCGGAGGAAACGGTTTTCCAAGAAAAAAGTTTTTGCAGGAATACTAATATGAGGCAGCTTGACTTAGCTGGGTAGGTAATTTTTAGATATTTTTCCTAAACATTTTTTCTTGTATTTTATCTGAAAAAAAGTTTTTTGTATTTTCTCCGAAAATTTTTTTCTTGTATTTGTCACGAAAAGGCATGCTCCGAAAGACCCTGGTACAGACATTCCATTCTTGAAAATGGAATGCTTTAATTGCTCCCTTTTTCGCTACCTACGCAGTTATCTTACTACTAATTATGTAGTAAAAACCAAAGATTTCTTCATTAACCAAAGATTTTTCATTAACCAAAGATTTCTTCCTACACAGCGCGCAGTTATCTTTCAATTTTGAAAAAAATAACTGTCAGCCTGCACATTGCAGGTCGTGTAATGTAGTCAACCCCTTATAAGACATCGCACCTACTCACTAACTATTTTAAATAACAACTTTTTTTTAGTTTTAGTGTTTTTCAGTGTTCAGGGTAGCAATACGGCCGCAATTAATTGATTGAATTGACACTTAAAATACCAAAAATGCTTTCTTTGTCTAGACACCCTTGAATATGTATTTTATTTTCCGTTTGAGTCTCACCTAGTTCAAGTGGAAGAGTATAACTGCCCATGCCATTGGCACAGATTCCAAAGAAAACCCTCAGAATAATGAATGTCGTGTAGTTTTGCGCTAGACATATTGAAAATGCAAAAATAAACGTCAACAATCCAGTTATAATGTATGTTTTGCGCCGCCCAAAGTTGTCTTGACAAACGCCCCAGAACAAATGGCCAACCATTCCGCCTCATTTTTGGGTTTCAAAAAATACAAAGAAATCGTTTCAAAAAGTACTTAAAATTAGATTTACAGGGGGGGCGCTAAGTAAGGGCACGCCAAATAAGGGTAGGAACGCCAAGTAAGGGTAGGTAGGCGCCAAGAAAGGGTAGGTTTCATTTCGCGAAAAAATTTCGCCGCCAATTAAGAATACCCCAAGTAAAGGTAGATAAGGGTCTATAATTCAAACTTTTTTTGTTCTTTTTGACTATTTGCAAAATTTAGATATATTTTTAATAAAATTGTAGAATTAACGTGTCAGCGTTATATCAAAATAAGACACAAATGGTATACCGTATACCGTATACGTGACAACGCCAAGTAAGGGTAGGTTTCGTGTTTTTGGAACTCTACCCTTACTTGGCGCCCCCTGTAAAATTATATCAATAAAAACCAAAAAAAGTAATTAACGACACCGCCTGCGCAGGAATACGACCTGCCAGGCAGTTATTGGGCAGTTTTTTTGTGGTTTCATATTTTCCACCTACGCACTGCGGAGTTACCTGGCACGTTTTTCATTGCATATTTTCCCACCTACGCACTGTGGAGTTATCCGACACGTTTTTTGTTGCATATTTTCCCGATTTTCTACCTATGGACTGCGGAGCTATCCGGCAGGTTTTTGTCGTTAAACTAGCCGGATACCTGCGCAAGGGATTATTTGGTAAGTTATATTGCAAGCCATTCAGACACGTTTTAAAAATGCGTTCTTAAAGAGTGTCTTATAAGTTTTTTGAACTACTACAGTCCTTACTCATTTATCGGACGCTCATCTATCGGACGCTTCTAATAGATTTTTCTATTCGTATAGAAAAGTGGTCCTTTTTGTCGCGACGCTCCTTTTTCGGACGCTATTTTCGAGAACCGAAAACGTCCGATAAATGAGTAAGGACTGTAGTAGTTTTATTAAGTCTGTAGTTGAAAGTCTGTTCGAGTCAATTTCATAACAAAGTCTGAGCAACGTCGTTAAGGTTTTAGACACATACCGCTTCTTTGAACGTCTCAAAACACACACTGGCCTACTTTGTTTTGTCAGAGTTTAATGTTTTTGACGTTTGAGAATTGGGTTTATATTTTTAATCAAGCTGTCAATGTGGTATAATCTGACTGGAAATTGGACTTGCAAAAGGAAGTGCTGATTTATGAAACAATCCGAACCAGAGATGTGAAAGTTCTGTTTTTTTGCAGAACTTGAGATCCGATCACAAGGCCAAAAAGGGGTCAAATTTCAATTTTTCCACTTCATATTCGGATTGAGTGATAAATATCGTTTCGAACCTCCGTCTACTGTATCCGTATTGATTAATGTTCATTTCAAAAAAATTCTTGAGACGGGTTGTAAACAAGCAGCCCAAGTCAGTTTTTTTCAACTAACCTCGCAGTTATTTATTCAGTCTAATACTTGNTTTTGAAAAACGAGAACAGAACTTTCACATCTCTGATCCGAACCTAACCAATATGTCTTGTGGTCTAATTGACTCAAAGGCCAAAAGAAAGGAAAATGGTAAATAAATCTAATTAGCTAACGGCCCAGGCACATTATGAAGGTTAACTGATTTATCTAAAGATGATTAATTCTTATAACTTGTAGGATAACTGACAGCAAACGTTTAGATTTGGGACGGACATCCATCAAAAAGACGCAGATATGATTAGGGACCTATATGGTCGCGAGTCGACTGTCTGGTCGCGAGATATGATTAGGGACCTGTCTGGTCGCGAGTCGACTGTCTGGTCGCGAGTCGACTGTCTGGTCGCGAGATATGATTAGGGACCTGTCTGGTCGCGAGTCCAATTTTCGAGATAATGTCTAATAAATCCAAACTAACTAGAATAATTAGACAAGGTCTCCAATGTTTTTTCGTCAGATTAGGTTTATATACAGTCAAGGCTCTTTCGACGTGCGCTCTCTCAACACTTCTCGATGTGCAAATTCTATGGACCATTATTTTCCGAATTTATCTCTCTATATACACATTTTTTGACAAATGTTTTCAAAAAATCTTGCTCGATGTTTATTATTTTTTTTTTGAATTATTATAAAATTTGAATTAAGAATTGAAAATTAAAACCTGACCTAAGTTGGCCGCTGACTGAAGCCATGGGCCAATTTTCTTTTTGTCACAGTACAATTCAAACTCCGTCAAGTACGTATTTTCCATCGCACATGATGTGTCGTTGATCGCCATGATAACCGTGCCATTATCCGTACAGTCATGAGGTTGGTTTTGGCCAAAAAACACCGGTAATTGCCACAATCCAGTTAGACTCACCAATGGAACAGTCAACAGCAGCAACGTTCGATACCAAAGTCTGCGTTTTAAAATTAATTACAAAAACTATACATGTACCTGAATTCAAATATGTGTACAGGAGAGCCTCAAAGTAAAGGGCACCTTTTCAAAGTGCCAAAAAGGCCTTTATGTAGTAGTTTGAGGTGACCCTTACTTTGAGAAAGCCCTTAAGATAAGGGCCTTACCATGAGAAAGCTTACTTGAGAAATAAGTTTTGAAAAAAAAATGCCAAAAATGGCCCTTACTTTGGAGTGAGGTTCTTTTGTGGTACCATTTGTGGTCGCGAAAAAACTCCGTTTTTGAGTACTTTCGTGACCAAATGTGTGGTCGCGAATTGTTGTTCAAAATATAGTTTTGCGACCAAATGGTCGCGAAATGGTGTTTTGGGTGAGGTTTCGCGACCACTGTTTTTAGGTGGAAAATGGTCGCGAAAGTTCTCATAAACGTTTTTTGCGACCAAGAATGGTCGCGAAAGTACCCTTTACCCTTACTTTGGCGTTTTTATGCAGAAATTCGAAAAAAATTTTCTGCGAGATGTCCCGGTGCCCTTAATTTTACTAAAATTAATTTCGATTACGTATGATATAATATGACCCAATTTGAAGTAAATAATTCAATCCAGGTGTTGTAAATGTGGAAAGTAACCATTTTTAAATCATGGCTAATAATTCAAATACGTCGTAAACGGTTTTACGGTTTGATTTTGCCCGTTATCAGAAATCGTATTTGATAGATGAGGAGTTGAACATCAGGAAAAATTCAACACACAGTATTCAATATTATTTAGTTAACAAAATTATTCGTAACATCTGTTTGACGTGACATGTCATAACTTATGGCACATTTTACGGTCATCAATGTCTTCTATTATTTATAGCAAAGCGTTTTATTGCAATATTTTATACTGACTGTAAAAATATTGTGCCAAAATATTGTGCCAGTTTGCTGACGCGGGTATTGAAATTGGGACTCTGATTGAGGGACTTAAAATTAGGGATGGTTTAATTTTGTCGCTAGAGAGCATTTTTCGGTTATGTAAAAAAGGCTTTCTCGCACCAAACTGTGTCTCTTTTTTAAAACTTTCTTCCAATTCAAATTCGTGGTCTAGGGGTTAAATCGGTTTCAAAAAATTGATTGTCTTAACTCTCAGGGGGAAGGCGTTTTTGGGAACCCGTAGGGGGGAAATGCGTGTAAATAAACACGCACTTAAAAACACATGTTGCGTGTCTATTTACACGCACTTCCCTCTGCGAGTTAAATGGGGAAAACTTAAATTTCCATATATAGAAAATTCGAAATAATAAACACCGGGAATTCATGCAACACGTTGAATACAAATCCGTCGACACTTTTAGACGGAATTTTAATTTCTATAAAAAATCTCTGTTTGGTCTTAAAACGCATTCCTGATGATATCCGATTCCTCCAGCGGCCGAAATAACGGACTCGACAACTAGGGAGTCTTTTTTCATTCGCAGATTTTTTGGCTTAACCTTTGTGTCGATAAACTCGCAGCTAAAAAATCTCTCGTGAAAATTCATTTCATTTGCATACAGTAAACTCAGACAAAATTGTTAAAAAAACTGTGGGAACGATAAACTTGATCCAACTGAGTTGGTTATTGCTTCAATTGGACATGTTTTTTTGTATATTTCATTGTATAAAAATATATAAAAAGAACTATAAAATTCGGGCTGAGTGGGCAAAAAAACATGTTTAAACGACCTTGAAAGCCCTTTACTAATTTTGGATGGACGCTGTGACTCATACGGTAACTTATGACACAATTTATGACCTACAGTGTTTTGTTCCGACTTAAAGCTACTATGGGAACGCGCTGATTTTTTATGAGAATTTTTTTATAATAACTGACTGTATGAGAAGAAAAAATAAGAATTGGACAGTCAATTTTTCAAAAAAAAAAACTGTTAGTACAGTTTTGTTCAGCTTGAAAAAATGTTTTTTTGCCCATTTTTGCCCAAGTTCACTGTGTCACGTGATAATTGGGGATAAATACATGGTTTTGGGCCATTCTTATGATAAACCCGATAATCGAAGAAAAAATTGAAAAAATGATTTAACCCCTAGATATCGTGCGCCGCGTTTGGCCCAAAACCACGTCTTTATCCCCAATTATCACGTGACACTGTGACCTTGGGCAAAAATGGGCAAAAATTAAAAAAAAATTTTTTCAAGCTGAACAAAACTGTACCAACAGTTTTTTTTTTCGAAAAATTGACCTGTCCAGCTCTTATTTTTTTCTTCTTTATGCACAAATTACATAATATTTTCTTTGATATGAATATGGAAAAAATAACTACAGTCGGTGAGCTTTGTTTAAACCTTGCGAGGCCTCGTCTTATACGAATGCTTTAGAAATTTGCTCTCGAGCGCCGATGTAAAGACCCTTTGTTACATGAACTCAAAAAGTTGGTTTTGACAGTAAATTTTTACTTTCGAATTTACTTGACGTGCGTAATATTGCAATTTTGAATAAAAAAAATGTTTACGTTAGTAGTATATAAATGGGTCGAAAAAGTTGGCTTAGCTTACAAGACCTTTATTGGTACTAAATTGACATAAAGAAGCGTTAGTAATTTTTGCTAATATTACAAACGGTAAAAGTTTTTTGGCTTATCTCACATTTGAAAAGCTTGATGCCTAGACCAGTTTTATATTTCCAAGGCCATATTTTTATAATAAAAAACCCACCATAAGCATAAGTTAAGAAAAACCATAAAAATGAAGATCATAATCAAAAGCACAACTTGTGGTTCCATCATTATAAAAGTTTGTGTGCAAAAAGTGTACCGGATAATTAAAATCTCGGAGTAAATTGAAAAAAAAATATTTTCCGAGTTATAGCTGAGTCGAAAATAAAGAGGAAAATTGGGGAGGAAAAAAAGAGTAAACTCCCAAGAGGCCCCAAGATGGTGCGCCATTCCAATTTTAAGAAAATCCAAAAAAATCTATGACCAATTAAAAAACGCCACACTGGCTCAGGCTTTGTCATAACTACTGGCATTTTTTTTTTCGTTGCTAAAATCAATAAGAACAGTACATAAATATATAACTATAGCAAACACAAATATAAAATAATCTCTTCTCTCGCAATCACTTTCTTTTTTCAATTCAGCCATTTTATGCCGTCCAATTGATTTTATTCGAATAAAAACTCATTTTAACTTTGGTGCATTACGTTTTGTATATTAAAAATATAAAAAAATCTTTTTGTTTAATTTTTTATATATATATTTACCCTCTGGTGTTGAAAGTGTAAGGTCACGATTCGTCTTCGTATTTTCAACAAGTAGGGTGTCCAAAAAGTTTAAAAGGGTGTGGGTATACTTGGGTATTTCAAACTGATTTTTCGAAAACCCTTTTTAGGATTAGTTATTAGGGTGAGTTTATGTTTTGATATTTTTAGATTCCTTCGGCATTTTCAGAATGGGCCTTTTTCGTACGCGTTTCGATGTTAAAAAATTATGAACCTAATCTAGAAAATTTGTGGAAATTTGTCAGAATAATTTCTCAGAAGGTTTTATATTATAATTTCCCCAAAAAGTGATTACCATACTACTCGACGTTTTACATGAATTTTCGCCATCTTTTATCCCGCATTTTAAAGATGTTGATATTCGAGTTTTTTAAGTTCGAAAAACAACTCGACTTCAGTTATCTAGAAAATACGAAAGAAAAAACACCGGATATTCATGTGAAACGAGAACTTGCGTTAACTCGACATTTCTGCGCTATCTGGCGTTAAGTTGACACTTTTTGGGATATTTAATGTTGAGTTAACACAAGGAGTGTTGCAATGGTATAACTAGTTACACTCCATGATGCTTTGAGTGCTGGTGATGCCTTGAGTGCCGCTGTTTTTTTGAAAAAACGGCACTCAAGGCTTCAGGGACTGTAATTGTTAAAACATATATCACATTGCTTTGACGATTAAGAAATAGCGTGGGTACCCTATTCCTTCGTTTAATATATCTCTATTATTTTTTCTCTGTGTTACAAATTCATAATATTTTTTTAATCTGATGATATTCAGATATGGATTGTCGATCCCAAGACATAAAATTTTATGTTTAATGTCTGTACTTGGATTAACAATTTTATGATCAATTAATAGCGAATGAGTTTTTTTTATATAACTGATACATTCATTACGTTTTTTTGTTATTTTTTTCTCGTTGGTAATGCCAAGTTAATACCGCTGAGCTAAAAAGGCTACACTTATGCTGTAGTTAATCAATAATAGTGCCGCATGTGGATCAACTTTTTTTAATGAATTAGTCATTTGTACGTAGAGTACAGGGATATGCTGTTCACTCTCAGGGGGAAGGACAATAATTCGCAATAATTCTGGTAAAACTGGTAAATCTAAGTAGAGCTTGTAGAGCTTGTCAAACTACGTCGATCTGACTATTCAGAAATTGATTTGGGCCACCAGGGCCCCCTAGAGAGCTGTTTGAAATATCCAACCTACGCAAAAAACACCGTCAAACAAATTTTCTCGAAAAGGGTCAGCAATACCCGTTTTCCCTTGGGAGTTAAAAGACAAATTTGGTGTTAACCGGCCAATTTTTGAGAAGTTGTGTGTATTTTAGAGCAATTATTTTTAGAAACATTATTAATAAAATACAGCCCTTACTTCCAATACGGACATTTTTGATTCGCGAAAATGAAGTATCCATTTTTCTACTGTTTTGGGGACTTTTTTTCATAAAAAAAGCATCCGTATTCAAAGAAATTCTTCGTATTGAATGCATCGGTATTGAGAGTAAGGACTGTGCCTATTATTTTTTGTTGGATTTTCTTTGGTTTTTTAATCCAGCCTGAAAGGGCCGTAACCCTAGTCTGAACCTAGTCCTATACCCAATTATCTTAAAAATTGTCCCATATCGAATGTCCGACCAAAGTATATCAAGGTTAACCGCTGTTTTAACAAGCTTGACAGTACAGGGTGAGGTAATATAGATGCTAAGCCGTTTTTGGTTCGCGAGTGCGCTGAGCGAATATAAGTCACCAAAAAACGGCTTAGCATCTATATTACCTCACCTTGTACAAGTCTCAACGAGGAAAATTAGAGCTATATTTTTCGTGACCCTCCATGTTTTCAAATAAAACCAACCTATACATGTAATTAATTTTAATTTATTTGTTAACTTTTATTTGCATTGTTTTAAAATCAGAAGTAGCAGAAAAAATTTCTACGCGTATAAACTTTCCGGAAATTTACTTTAAAATGTCAAAGCTATATTGTGTAACCACCTTTGTTTGATTTTTTAGCTGTCTGTTCGTAAACTGTCGAATTCTGAGAATGTTTTTTTTTTATATTTTTTGTTCAAACTTCTGTTTAAATTTAATTGTATCAATTTGATAAAAAAAAATTGAATGTAAAACTTGATAGTATCAGACGATATATTCTCAACTTTTTTTTGAATATTTGAAAATACATGTGTAGGATACATATGTATCCTGCTATACATAGAAACACTTGGATCAGGAACAAAAGTGATCGTTTTGATTCGTTGACTCATTTATCAAGTGACCCGTTGAACTTGGCGCAAAATTGACCTTGACCCCTATTTTCTACTTTTTGAATTTGAGTAAAATGGCCTTGATAGTTAGAAGCTCAACAGTATTTAAATGTATGATCTAACCTACGCGTTTAGATTCCTACCAGTCATATCCCACCTCCTTCACAGGCCCTTACATCAAAAATGAAGATAAAAAGTGCAAAATACGGAATTAATACAGTATTTGTCAGACGGCACGTTACTGCAAAAGCAAACCATGAAAACACTGTGATTTTCCAATTTTATGACTAAAGGGGAAAAAGAGTTTATAATGCCTTATGTAAATAAGGATCGGTTTTACTATTTGGTCATTTTTGAGGCAAAACGATTTCACTATCCTCATTAATGTTATATATGCTTTTTATGATATGCACTTTGGAAAAAATATAGTAGCCTATAAGGGACGTTTGGGCCACTAAATAACCCTTTTTTATTAATACCGAAATAATGTTTGATTTATTTCGAGCTTCGTTTAGAAAATAAAGTGTTTCATTTGTTGATACACCACCTACCTGCTAAAAGTAACAGTTAGTTTTCCGCCTACGCACTACCTGCTTAAATTAATAGTTCCTCTTATCTGCTAAAAGTAAACCCAAGAATGGAACAAAAAAAACTGCTACTTAAAGTGGAACTGTTACTTTAAGTAGGTAGTGCGTAGGCGGGAAACATGACTGTTACTTTAACACCCATGCGCCACCAACATGCTAGTGTTA